>CAUYQV010090117.1:0-18707 GCA_963574575.1 Galagoides demidoff
ACTCGCTTGAGCCCAGGAGTTGGAGGTTGCTGTGAGCTGAGATGCCACGGCACTCCACCCAGGGGGAAGCTTGAGGCTCTGTCTCAAAAAAAAAAAGTCAAAATTATGGAAAGCAAAAGCATGCATTGTTTTTCTTTAAAAAAAAAAAAAAAGGTAAACTGGATCTAAAAGCCAATATATTTTTAAGATAAAAAGTTAAATGGGGGAGGTGAAGAAAAGAAAGAAATTCAAATATATTAAATCTCTGGAGGGAATTAATAGACATAACAACTATATTTTCAGTATCAATGAGGACGAGTAGAAAAAATGGGTCATTTCCCTTTTATCTTAAGAGGAAGGAAATCTTATACTACATTTAAATTGATAAAAAGAATGAAGAAATAGCTTGGAATTTTTTAATGTAAAAAAAATGTTCAAACATCAACTATATTATATATTATAAAAATAAATTTGATCTGAAAAATCCAATTATGTTGTTTAAAATAGACAAAAATAAAAATGGCATGGAGTAAGAAAACTTAAAAAGAAAAAAGAATGAGCATCACGCCATAAAAATGAGGGGAAAAAAGAAGACAAAAAGGAAGAGACAATAAAACAAAAGAAAATTTGAAAATAAAGCAGATTTATTTTATCACGGACATGCTAGAGTCAGAGCATTTGTGTCTCATAGGATGATCAGCCCTCCTCATTTGCCTGATGTTGTTCTGGCTTTAGCAGTGCAAGTCCCTCATCCCAGTAAACCCATCAGGGCGCTAAGTAACACAGCACCAAATATAACTACATAAAAATATATGAAATATACAAAAATACATGTTATATGTATGTATCTATCTATCTATCTATATCTATATAGATATAGATATATATAAATTAGCTCTACACTATATGTGCATCATTACAAAAGTTTTAAGATACACAAAAATCAAGAACTGTAAAATCCACTGGACGCCCTCCCAGTAACACCAATAAGCTGAGCAAGTTGAAATTTGCATGGATGAATCAGAAAGGACACTGTTGACTGTTTCTTGGCAGTGAGACATGGCATAGTCTGTCTCAAAACTTTCATAGTGACCCATGTGCATTAAATAAATATATAACTATGTATATACAAGACACATAGATATAAATGCACATGTATATAATATGTATACACCAAGGAAAGCTGTCAAAAATACCATTATAGTAAAGACTAACATAACTCTTGTGCTCTTTGGCAGGTATTTAGGTACAAAGAAAATTTAGAAACAGATTTAAATGATATAATCAATAAACTTGTTTTAACCTGTACAATTGAAATTTGTTCCCCACAGAGGAAAAACTTTCTTTTTATCTCACTCAGTGACATTGGCAAAGCTTTCCTGTGTAGTTTATCTTGGAAGATTAGCCAGGATGAATCTTTACTGGTAGCCTGCCATTCCATGCATGCTCTTTGAGTTTGGGGGATTTGGTAGTGGTGGCAGTTAAAGACAGTTTTTCATATTGCTACTTTTAAATTCTGTATAGCCACGGTACCTGTGGCTACAAACTCTTCTCCAGATTCAAAATTCTAAGAATTGTGGGTATGTTCCTACAGACACAGTTTTTCATATTGCTACTTTAAAATTCTATATAGCCAAGGTATATGTGGCTACAAACTCTTTTATTAAGATTCAAAATTCTAAGAATTGTGGGTATGTTCCTATACACAGTTAAAAATGCTTAAATATATAGAAATCCCCTTTGAAGGAAAAAATTTCTCACAGAACTAAGGGTTGACCTAAGTCACTTTTATTAAAATGTAGCTTAAATGTGTACACTCATAGATACCAGGTCTAAACACCTATGCTTTATAGCTTTTATATTATTAAAATGCCAACATATGGCCAGGTGCAGTGGCTCACACCTGTAATCCTAGCACTCTGGGAGGCCAAGGTAGGTGGATTGCCTGAGCTCACAGATTCAAGAACAACCTGAGCAAGAGGGAGACCTCATCTCTAAAAGCAGCTGGGCATTGTGGCCAGCACCTGTAGTCCCAGCTACGTGGGAGACTGAGGCTAGAGAATTGCTTGAGCTCAAGAGTTTGAGGTTGCTGTGAGCTATGACAGCACAGCACCCCACCAAGGGTGACAAAGTGAGACTCTGTCTCAAATAAATAAATAAATAAATAAAATGCCAACAAAATGTACAAATAAATACAACCATCAAACTTTGAAATGTCAAATTAATAAAATTAATTTACTGCAATAGATAATAATGTTTTGCTAAAACTAAAACACCATTTGAGTCTAATGATAAAAAGATGTAGCCTCAGATCTAATTTCTACATGTTATCATTTTCTGAATTTTGACTTCAACAATACGTATGTACACAATGCATAAAGCATGCTATATAAAACAATATTAATAGCCCTCAAAATGTGTTTGCTACTTGAAAATAATTAGATTACAATTTAAATTTCAGCTATCAACCTATCTGGGAGTGTCTACAAAAATAAGGTATCATTTCATACTAATAAAAAGTGTAAATCACTAACATTTATTGAACCTTACTTTCATTAATGCTGATAACATTGCTATGAAATCAGTACCATATATTTATGCCTATACCATCATAAAAGGAATCTGAGCAACAGAGAGGTTGAGTAACTTGCCCAAAGTTCACAGCTTCATAAACAAATAGGCTTTGAAGTTCAGGCAGGTCTGGCTTCAGTTAACCATTATACCAAATTACCTGTTTAATTTCCTTGGACATATGATATTTATTGAGAAAATACGAGATCTTCATTAAATGAAGACCTAATCCAACTATTGCTGAAACTAACAATAGCAATTTCATTGTGTTTTTACTACAGTGCCTGCTGCTAATAAACTGCAGCAAACTCGATCCCCAGAAAGGTGGGACTCAGATGAGCTCTTTCTTCCTTGCCAATACAGCAGTGGACACCAAGAGCTGTTTTTTTCAGTTTGGCAAGTCTGTGTGTGCCTAAGTGGACTCACTTCTCTTTCCAACCATATCCAAACACCCTTTTCCTTCATCTGTACTGTGATCTGAGCCACCAGGTCTGGCCCTGGCTCAAACAGGAAGACACAGAAGCAAACATAGACCCCAGCATAGGTTTGGGGTTTCCTATCAGGATGATCCAGAACAGAATAATCCAGAATAAAAATAACTATCATTATTAGTTATTTAAGACTACTACTGGAATAAAACCATGATTTTTAGAGAATATACAAATTGGTCAAAAAACATACATCCTCAGAGCCCCAAGGGTCTGAGAGACCTGTGGTGTGATAGCATGAGCTCACACTGAGAAACATTGTAAAAAAACAACCACACAAAATTCATCCTTGTGTCTGACAAGGAGGTGACTGAAGGCATCATTCCAAACACTGCATCATATTCGGAAGTACCTTTCTGGTCGTAGAATTAAGAATTGTTATGCTTCTCCTAAGTAGTTTTTATTTGGTGTTTTTATGTTCCAGATGTGTAATGTTTTGTATTTTGTGTATCCCCTGCATAGCTCTTGTGACAGTTTGTAATTATATATTCATTTGAGGAATTAAGTGATGAATGTCCATTTCTTGCATTTGTCTTTAAGTGCCCCATCAGGGCAGACACCACATCTATCAACTTCATCCCTTTGTTTCCAGTAGTTCCTTACTGAATGTTTAATTGAATGAGTTATGGAATAAATAAAACATATATGCCATAGGCTGGACAATTTCCTTGTTGCCTGCCTAGCTAGTAAGTTAAGAGCCAGATTTGCTTCCTGCCTATAGGCAGCACAGAGGGTCTCATACTTGTGCTTTTGTACTGGCCTCATTTTTAATAACATTTTATGTCTGTACTCTTAATTTCCTTTTTTCTTTCCCATCTACTTCCAAGTTTAGGCTCCCTTGCTATATTTTATGAATTCCCTATAAACTGTCTTAAATCCCTTATGGAACAATGTAGTTGATAAATAAATAAACTTAGCAAAGTCTTTTTATATATATATTGAAAATCTTAATACTTAAACCTTGGCCAAAAAAATATTTGATTGTCTCTAACTTTAATAGTTGAGTTTTACTGATTCTAGCACTATGCTAATATTTAAAACAAATTCAATCCAAGCCTAGAAACCTCAGGTAATGTGTCCTTGCAGGCATTGTTGTGTATTGTGTATGCACATTTCTAAAACAGCTAGGCAATTTTATGGGCAAGGACAAACTTAGCGCTTGCTACAAAATTGTTATGGATTTTGGATCAAAGAATGATTTATCTTTTTTTTTTTTTTTTGAGACAGAATCTCACTCTGCGGCCCTGGTTAGAGTGCCATGGTATCCTGATAGGTCTACAATGACCTCAAACTCTTGAGCTCAAGCAATCCTCTTGCCTCGGTTTTTCTATCTTTAGTAGAGATGGGATCTCTTGCTCAAGCTGGTCTTGAACTCCTGAGCTCAAGCAATCTGCCCACCTTGGCCTCCCAGGCATAAGCCACCCTGCCCAGCCCAAAGAATGATTTATCTTTCGTGGTTTTACAAAATGTATTGACAACATACTAAGAAGGAAAAGTTTGCTCTTATCTGCCCCCTATAAGGGGTGGGAATAAAGGGGTGAGGGGACCTGGGCAAGATTCAGGACTATAAGCATTAAGAAAAGTCAGATCACTTTACAGAATAAAAGTAAAACATTATAAAAATAAAAATATTACAAGGTCTAAATCCCCTTTTAAAATCTCTAACATTTACCTTAAAGGTGAGGGAGCCTGGGCAAGATTCAGGTATTAAGAAAAGTCTGATCACTTTACAGAATAAAGGTAGAACATTATAAAGTAAAAACATTAAATGGTCTAAACCCCCTTTTAAAATCTCTAACATTTACTTAATTCACATGTTTGTGGAAGGTGTTACTTCCAAAACTGAAATTTTACGGTTCTCTCCTTTAGTCATATTCATTTAAAGCACTTTCACTTTGAATGCTGAACAGCTATATTTCCCTTAAAATGAAACATAATCTACAAACCCCACTAAATGAAAACACTCTTTGCTACACAAGTTAACCATCTCACAACTCCCAACTAGACCCACAAACTACAAATGAAAAGAGCTGAGCGCACCCTCTCCAATCCCTTTGCTCCAGCCAGTATGCCAGACCAACCCCTCCTTTCCTGTCCGTCAGAAGGCATGAAATGTCCATTTGGGAAACTGAGATTTGAGTTCCAGTATCGATAAGGTTCATTTGAGTCAGCTGAATCTTAGATGACAAACTGCAAGAGGAGGGAAGAGTAGGCGTAAAGCACCAGATGGGTAATAATCATGTGTCATAGGTAAATGACAATTTTTTAAAAGAATTTGATAGTGTGTGGGCTGGGACTTGCTTTTTTATAATTTATTTTTATTTTAAATTTGTATTATTTTGGCAGGGGATGGAGATTAGGGGTGAGACAAGGAAGGTGGAGGGAAGGCAAGACAATAGGCCAGACCCCAGCGCCTGATCGGCATCCTAATCAGCCCGCCCTTCCCTCCCTTCCCCCCCAATTCCAGGTAGGCAGTGGTGGCGGTTTCAAAACAAGCAGACACTGACTCCCGCCTCTGGGACTAAGGATGGCCTCCTCCGGGGCGCAGAGGAGAGGGGAGGCAGGGGAAGATAGAAGCTAAGAGATGAACAGACCGGCAAGACCTCCTCGGGGACAGTGGCCTTTTATCCCCCCAAAGTGGAAGAGCAGCATAAAATCCAGACCTACGGGGCCTCTCTCGAGCCAGTTGCCCCAATCCAAATGTGGGCAGCTTCCAGCACCTGCTCTGCCAACCCCTGCGGCTGAGGGCGGCGCCGCGGCATCCCGAGGCAGGGGGAGGGGGGCAGGCTCCCCCGGAGGGCGGTGGCCGCGCGGGAAGGGAGGGGAGGGGCGGCCCAGCGCAGCGGCGAAGCGAGGTTTGCTAGACCTCCACCCTGCCCGAGAAGAAAGCCCTACCTGCCAGGCGTTATGCTCTGAGCCAGGGTCCCACCGTCCCCAAGCAAGGGCCAGCGCTCGCAGCCCGGGTTTCCAAAGAGCCTCCAATGTTACATCATCACCAGAAACCTTTAGGAGCAAACCCACAGCAGCCGGCTGGGGCCCGCCGCCGACGCGCGCTAGCAGACGCTCACCTGGCTGGACCAACCAGCTTCCGTGGGCGGAAGGATGCTCCGGGTCGCAAAGCCTTGAAAATCAACAAAACCAAGGCAATTCCCATTCCCATTCCCAGGACGGCCTTACCTCCCGCATGGCATCTTATCCATCTCTGGGCTTCCGCTCTGGGTTGGGTTTTGTTATTTGTGAGGGGTTTTTTTTGCGGGAGGGGGCGGTTAAAAAAATCCACTAGCTAATTTGCAGAGCAGTGTTTTCTACCCATCCTGCAGCCCCGCACTCGTCAGAGCTGCCGGGATTCCACCAGCACTGCAGCTTCTGCGCGTCGGTGGTAATCACGGAGCACAGAGGCTGCGGCTCGTGACAAAAGGCTCTGGTTCCCGCTCGTCCCTCACAGCCCTGCTGTCAGAATTAAATCCATTTACCGCACGAGGCTGGGAGGAAATGAGAGCTCTCCCGGCCGTGCGCGCTGACAAAAGGCCGCTTCACGGTGCCCACAGCGCCCCCTCCAGCGGGCCACCGCCGGCCGCCCGCGGGCCGCGGTGCTGCAGTGCCCCCGCCCGCCGCGCCCCGCCCCGCCCCGCCCCGCCCGCGCTGCAGCAGCCCCGCGCACCGCACCGCTCACTGCCGGGACAGACAGAGCCTCAATGTGGGGATCTGTTACTAGGAAGGAAATCTCCGTTGGGGATAGGTATCTTCCCTGGGACCAAAAAAAAAAAAAGTCTTAGACTTGGAGTATTTGGGGCGGGGGAGGACTTGTTTTGTTTGTTTGGGTCTGGGAAGGAAGTCTTACCTTTGGGAGATAACTCTTTTTTTTTTTTTTTGGCGTCACTGTCCCAGCAACCTCAAACTCTTGGGCTCAAGCGATTCTCTTGCCTCAGCCTCCCAAGTAGCTGGGACTACAAGCGCCCATCACAACGCTCAGCTATTTTTTGGTTCTAGTTGTCATTGTTGTTTGGCAGGCCCGGGCTGGATTTGAACCAACCATCTTCGGTGTATGTGGCTGGCGCCCTAGCCGCTGAGCTACAGGCACTAAGCGTGGAAGATAATTCTATTAGTAATTTTAATGATAATTGTTTGTCTGAATTCCAAACCAAAATTATCCCTAATTCTGAGTCTCTTTTCTTTTCTCTTTGCTTTTCCCTCCCTCCCTCCCTCCCTCCCTTCCTCCCTTCCTTCCTTCCTTCCTTCCTGCCTCTCTCTCTTTTTCTTTTTTTGTCTTAAGAAAAATGAATTTATTTCTCATGATTCTGGAGCCTAGAAGGTACAATATTAAAATGCAGGCAGATTAGCCATGCGTCGTGGCTTATGCCTGTAATCCTAGCACTCTGGGAGGCTGAGGAGGGTAGATTTTGTGAGTTCAGGACTCCTAGACCAGCCTGAGCAAGAGTGAGACCCTGTCTGTACTAAAAATAGAAAAACTAGCCAGGTTGTGGTGGGTGGGTGTAGTAGTCCCAGCTACTTGAGAGGCTGAGGCAAGAGGATCGCATAAGCCCAAGAGATTGAGATTGCTGTGAACTGCTACATCACTGCACTCTACCCTCTGAGGTTCCCGTGAACTGTGACACCACTGCACTCTACTCAGAAGGTTGCTGTGAACTGCTACACCACTGCACTCTACCCAGTGAGGTTGTTGTGAACTGCAACACCATTGCACTCTACCCACAGCAACAGAGTAAGACTCTGACTCAGTTTTCAGCTAGAACAAAATATTTGTTGTCCTCACCCCTGGGCTATGGCCCAACTCCCTCCACCTCTCACTGCATCCTCCACTCACTCCTTCTCATTTCCACTCCCCCAACCCAGACAGACAGATGTACAGGGAGGGGGATAATTGGATAGAGAACCAGGACACCAAGACACTTGCAGTCTCAGACTTGCTACTAGCACCCAGTGGTAAGATGCTGTCAAGCCACTTAAACTCTCTGGGCCTCATTGTCTTCTGTAAAATGATAGTTGTACCTAAGGCAACTTGAATTTCTAATATTTTCTGACAGTATTTCTCAAGGTCTTATCCTCAAAGAGTACAGATGCCAAGAGGTAGCTTGGGACTTTACTCTCCTATAATCTCCAGTTCCTCAAAACTCCCCTAAATTAACATCCACTCTAAGGGCTTTTAAAAATGTGCTTGTAAAAATCTACAGCTTCCAGAAAAGACTCTGGTTACTGATCCCAGATTAGATCACAGTCCCTCAGCTCATACTAGATTCTGGGGCACCACAGCCCTCAGACACCCCCATAAAATCATTCATTCCCACCACAGTGTTGTTGTGGAGCCAGAATCTTTGGAAGTAGACTCAGGATTCAATTTTGTTTTGTTTTTAGACACAGGGTCTGACTCTGTTGTCCAGGCTGAAGTACAGTGGCAGAACCACAGCTCACTGCACCATTGAACTCCTGGGCTCAGGTGACCCTCCTGCCTTAGCCTCCCCAGTAGTTGGGACTACAGACACATGCTACTATGCTGGGTTAATTTTTTTGAGGGGAGCAAGGGTCGCCCTATGTTGCTGGGGCTGGTCTCAAAACTCCTGGCCTGAAGCCATCCTCCTGCCTTGGCCTCCCAAAGCACTAGGATTATAAGCATGAGCCACCATGCTCAGCTTAGAGTCAATATTTTTGACAAACACTCCTAATTCTTTTGTATACTAACATTTAAGAAACACCCGTCTGTGAGCAACTATTGATTTAGAAAAGAGAAAATGCCAAACACCATAGCCCTGGAACAAATGGCAGGCATTTTGTTTCAGATGCCAGGATAAATATGCCTTTAGGGTCTAGGTTCCCCTACTCCTTTGAACACACACATGCACCTGATCCCCACACCAGCCTTCCACATTCAGTGCTTCTCACTCATTCCCATTCCCTCCTCAGAATCAGAGTCCACAAGGCCTCTCCCCATTCTCCCATTAAAACTCGCTAGAATGACAGCAAGCTCAGTCACACAATGTGAAATCCCTTCCCCGACCCCATCCTAGGGCCAAGAAAGCCAAGAAATGTTATATTTGTGGAGACATTCCTAGTGGCTGTTGGACTATGGGTGCCAACAGGTAATGAAATCTGGGGAGTTGGGAACCCCTTCTCTGGAAACTTGAAATCACAGGTAAGTAGGGTGGGCTCTATTCCTTGAGAGAAACTCAAAGGAGAATAGAGAATTTTTAGTTATAGTTATAGTTTTCTTATAGTTCAAGAATAGCAGGTTTCATAAATCACCGAAATCATCTCCATCCCTCAGACTTTTTCTTCTGAGTGTGTTATTTAGTTTTCTCAAACTAGTAATACCAAACTCTTATTGACTCCTGGCAATGTTCTGATGCCTTTACATACATTTTCACTTAATCCTCCCAAGAACTCTATGAGTGAGGTAACATTATAATATTATCTCCATTTTATGGGTGAAGAAACTGAGGCACAGAAAGGTTAGATAATTTACCTAAGGTGGTATTGAGCTAGTGGGTGATTGAGCCAGGATTCAAACTCAAGCACTATGGCTATAGAACTTGTGGGCCCTAACCACCGTACTATGTGGCCTCTCAGAGAGGACAGAAAAATAGACTCTTAGTCCAGGCACGATGGCTCATGCCTGCAATCCTAGCATTCTGGGAGGCCAGAGCAGGTGGATTGCCTAAGCTCATGCATTTGAGACCAGCCTAAGCATGAGTGAGACCTTGTCTCTAAAAATAGCTGGGCATTGTGTCAGGCACCTATAGTCCCAGCCATTTTGGAGTCTGAGGCAAGAGAATCACTTAAGCCTGCAAGTTTGAGGTTGCTGTGAGCTATGATGCTACAGTACTCTACTGAGGGCAACAAAGTGAGACTCTGTCTCAAAAAAATAAAAAATTAAAAAAAAAAAAAAAAAAAAAACAACTAACTGGGTGTTGTGGCAGGTGCCTATAAGTCACAGCTACTTGGGAGGCTGAGGAAAAGGATTGCTTGAGCCCAAGAGTTTGAGGTTGCTATGAGCTATGATGCCACTGCATTCTACTGGGGGAAAGAAAGTGAGACTTAATCAAAGTAGGAAGGAGGGAAGGAAGGAAAGAAGGAAGGAAGGAGAAAGGAAGGAAGGAGAAAGGAAGGAAAGGGAAGAAAAGAAGAAAGGAAAGAGGAAAGGAAAGAAAAGAAAGACTCTTAAAACCAGAACTGGTACAAGACACCAATGAGGCTGATAAAGCCAGTGCAGTTTCTTTTTCAAAATTAACAACAACAAAAAGATTCTGCTCTCCTATCACAAGAATTAAAAAAAAAAAAAAAAATACATCCAGCTTCTCCCAGACTCCATTTGAATATGAGAAAACTGAGAAGAGCGACACCATCCTGTGGCTTTAGGAATTGTCCAAATGACAGGAAATAAGACTTCATTGATTTCCACATCCATAGCCTATATGATATCTAAAGTGAAGTTCCAGAAATTCTCATTTCATTTCAAACTCATTTTGAAGACCAACAAAAGAAATCACAACTGAAGATGGCTCTGGCTATCACTGGAAGAGCATAAGACTTCAAATTTCCCATTACATCAAGCCCAAGATGCCTGTCCTTAACTAGGGACAGAAAAGCACAGAAGACTCCATGTCAGATCCTGGAAAATTACAGCTGGTTAATCCCCAGTGGCCAGATAAAAAGTCTAAAAACTTATTTTCTGACTGATTTGCAATACAATTATTTTTCACCTCCAAGTCTTTTGACAAAAAATGTCTCTGGCTTGTAGAGGGAGAAGATGGCAGCTTCTCAGATGGCCCAAATAAACCCCCCATCCTGGTATTCATGCCCTGTGTAATTCTCACCCCTTGGGTGCTGCAGGACCGTGTCTCACTTCTAACAAATAGTATACAGCAGAGGTGATGGAATGTCACTTCTGTGATTATATTACATAAGATTCTTTGTCTTGCTAGCAGATTCTCTCAATTGCTTCTTTGACTTGAATGCTTTCATTTGTAAGTAGCAATATTGGGAAACCTATATAGTAAGGAACTAAGGGTGACATCTGGCCATTAGCCAGCTAGAAATTGAAGCCTTTAGTCCAATAGTACTAGAGGAAATGAATTCTGCCAATAATCACATCAACTTAGAGGCAGATCCTTCCCCAGTCAAGCATTCAGTTGAGACCCCGACTGTGACCCACACCATGATTTCTGCCTTGTGAGAAACAGTGAAGCAAAGGACTCAGTTAAATCATGCCCAGACTCATCTACTGGCCCACAGAAACTCAGAGATAATGATTGTGTTATTTTAGTTGCTAAGTTTGCAATAATTTGTTACATGGAAATAGATAACTAATTTGGATAACTAATTCAGAGCCTCAGTATTCTCTAGGCCCAGACATACTTATCAAAGGCCTTCCCCAGGGCATACCGGAAATGCTGGAGAAATTAACACAACTGGGATCAGCCCTCAACCAATGACTACCAGGATAATAGATAACTTCCTGACTGAGTGTTGGGAGGACACCTCTGAGATATGTCTTCTTGTTTCCTAATGGGCCTCAGCAGGAGTGAGTCCCAACTGCCCACAGCAGTAACCCATTCAGCCATGTATCTTTCATAGGCTTGCTTTTCTTCCTTATCCCACTTTCCCACTCTCCTGCAGATGCTTCCTGGGCTTGCCTTCCAACTTACACTGAAATCATAGTCTACTTTTAGGGGAACCCAATTTAAGATGGGGGGATGGGGGTTGAAAGATAGTGCTTTCAAAGCAAAACCAATGATAAATCGTAAGTCTAGATATCCTAAAGATACCACTTTTCCATTAAATGAAAGATCAGCAGAATGAGAGAGGATACCCAAGAAGGGTGAGGTCGGGGAGAACAGGTCCTCTCAGGGAAACCTCAAGGATGCACCTGCAGGGTCCTCTCCATGGTGATTCAGCTCTTGAGAATTTGTAGGCTTAACTTCCTGGAACCTGGAAATTTCCAAGTTCTGTGAAATTCTGTGGTTCTGTAGGGGCTGGACTAGCATCTCCCACTTGATTAAAACTAGCCAATGAGAAGGGTACTTGTGGAGTGGAACTTTTTGACTGTCAATAAAAAGGGAAATATCAAGCCAGTTGGGGAGTGTGACCATTTGGAAATCTATGCCGTAAGCTCCCAGCTGATGAATAAAGCCCTTCCTCTCATAAAAGAAAGAAAAGAAAGCTCAGCAAACCCTATGGCTGAGGTCAGCTCAAGAAAGAGAACTGAATTGGTAGTCCTGAGTGTAGAGTTCCACTCTCAGTCCCAAGGTATGTGGACTTACGAATGACCCTCACCTCTTGTTCTCACTTCTTAGCTATAAAGTGAGGATAATAGCACTTGTCCCCTGTTAAGGCTGAATTGTGGCTTGGCGCCTATGGCTCAATCGGCTAAGGCGCCAGCCACGTACACCTAAGGTGGCGGGCTCAAATCCCCAGCCCGGGCCCGCCAAGCAACAATGATGGCTGCAACCAAAAAATGGCCAGGCATTGTGGCGGGTGCCTGTGGTCCCAGCTACTTGGGAGGTGGAGGCAGGAGACTCGCTTGAGCCCAGGAGTTGGAGGTTGCTATGAGTTGTGATGCCATGGCACTCTACCCAAGGGGATAGCTTGAGGCTCCGTCTCAAAAAAAAAAAAAAAGAGTTAAAAAACATTTTTTCCTTTGTATATTCTTGGAATTTTCTACATAGACAATTTTGTCATCTACAAATAGAGATAGTTTTATTCCTTCCTTTATAATCTATAAGCTATTTCTTTTCTTTTCTTTTTTTTTTTTTTTGAGGCAGAGCCTCAAGCTGTCCCCCTGGGTAGACATTGTTGGTTTTTTGGCAGGCCTGGGCTGGATTCGAACCCTCCACTTCAGGTATATGTGGCTAGCACCTTAGCCACTTCAGCCACAGGTGCCGAGCCTATTTCTTTTTCTTATCTTGTTGTTTAGCCCCTTGGTAGAGTCCTGTGGTGTCATAGCTCACAGCAACCTCAAACTCCTGGGCTTAAGCGATTCTCCTGCCTTTGCCTCCCAAGTAGCTGGGACTAATGACACCTGCCACAGTACCCAGCTATTTCTTTTTTTTAGAAACAGGGTCTTGCTCTTGCTCAGGTTAGTTTCCAACTTGTGAGTTCAGGTATATTACAAGTGTGAGCCACTGCACCCAGCTTGATTTTTGAATGTCAAACCAGCCTTGCATTCCTGGAATGAACCCCACTTGAATATAAGATATAATTCTTTTTACATATTGTTGGATTTGTTTTGCTAATATTTTGTAAGGATTTTGCATCCTAATTCATGAATGATACTGGTCTGTAGTTTTTTGCTTGTTAGTTTTATATTTTATTGTTTTACTCTTTGTCTGATTTTAGTATCAAGGTTAACATTGACTTAAAAATGTAATCTCTTCTTTTTTTTGGAGAGTTTGCATTAAATTGGTGTTAATTATTATTTAGATGTTTGGTAAAATTCTGTACTTATGCCATCTGGGACTGAATTTCTTTTCCAGGAACTTTTAACTTAAAAATGTAAATTTTTAATAGTTATAGAAATATTCATGTAATCTACTTCATCTTAAAATTAGGTTAGAAATATTCATGTTCTCTATTTCATCTTGATTAGGTTTGGACAGTTTGTAATTTTTAAGAAACAGGTCTATTTCTTCTAAATTACTGAATTTTTGGAATACAAAGCTGTTCACAGTATTCCTTTATCTCCCTTTGATGTCTCCAGGGTCTCCAGTGATACTCCTTATTCCATTCCTGAGATTGATGATTTCTGACAATTCTCTTTTCATATTTTGTCAGTCTTGCTGGAGTTTATCAATTTGATTGATTTTTCAAAGAATCAGCTCTTTTTTCATAATCTTCTCTATTGTTTTCCTATTTTCCATTTCACTGATTTCTGTTCTCATCTTTATTATCTAATTCTTTCTGCTTGATTTGGGTTTACCTTGCTATTCTTTTTCAAGCTTCTTAGGATAGAAAACTAGGTTGCTGGCTCGGTGCCTGTGGCTCAATAGGCTAAGGCGCCAGCCACGTACACCTAAGGTGGTGGGTTCGAATCCCCAGCCCGGCCCGCCAAACAACAATGATGGCTGCAACCAAAAAATGGCCGGGTGTTGTGGCGGGTGCCTGTGGTCCCAGCTACTTGGGAGGCGGAGGCAGGAGAGTCGCTTGAGCCCAGGAGTTGGAGGTTGCTATGAGCTGTGATGCCATGGCACTCTACCCAGGGGGATAGCTTGAGGCTCCATCTCAAAAAAAAAAAAAAAAAGAAAACTAGGTTGCTGATTTGAGAACTTTCCTGACTTCTACTGTGAGCATCTAGTGCTGCACATTTACCTCTTAATACTTCTTTAGCTGCATCCTTTCCCTAGTACTTTGACTTGTATGTTTTCCTGTAATACTTGGTCAGCAACAGCCAGAGTAGTTTTGGACCCACTGAACAAAAATGGCATGTTTGTGATCTATGCACAAATACTAGCCTTGAATTGCAGAGAGAGTCTCTCACACATTGTAAATAGAAGATCCAGGGTGCTTATTCCATCTAAGCACTATAATGGAAAGCTCACGAGGTGACCAAAGAAGCAAAATACTCTTCTTGCCTGAAGAAAAGCCATTCTCTATGACTTTCCATACCTCTGCAGGGAGGTACGGGTGTTATTAAATCTACTGTATACTCTAACAATTCTGTTAGCTCATCTCCTAACTGGAAAGAAAGTGAAAGTGAAAAAGGAGGACACCTTCTGGGAAGAATGTAAAGAAAGATGGGCAGGCAGGACCCCAGGGTGCCTATGTCCAAGGTGCAGAGGAGGAAAGAGGCAAAGAATGAATGTCAAGTATATGAAAAGATGCTCAGTCCACACTCACCTGGGAAATGCAAGTCAGAACTATGACCAACACCACTTCATACCAGAGGCTGCTGGACACAGATACCTCAGAGCCTTGAGTGGGCCCCGTGACTCCCCTCCACCTGGCACAGTGCCTTTTCTGTGTGGGTGAACGCTTCATTATTCTTTGTTTTTATCACTTGCCTGCTGTCACTTTCACAAACACAACTCCTACAGCTACTCTTTAAAGTCTGACTTTGTGTATAGTGACCTTCCCCTCCTGTGCTCCCTTTACATAAAATATTTCTTCCTAAATTTTATTATTCAAATACATGGTGATGATTGTCTTTTTGGGGAGGAGATGTTTTCTGATCCAAAGGGAAGTCTGAGTTCGGGGCTGTCCATCCACTTATCAACAAGTCCCCTGAGTCCCACCACTGTGAACCTTGCCAAGGAGCTCTGCAGACACGGTCTCCCTGGAGCTGAATGAGTGCCAGGTATACCTGGGGTAGGAGAGGAGCACCAGGTACACCTGGGGTAGGACAGGAGGGCCAGGCACAGCTGAGTGTGGGTGGCTTTCCTCCTCTTAGCAAACTCCCACTCTGGCCCTGTTGAACACCAGACTGTATAAAGTATAAGCCATAAGCCATTTAAACCATCTACTCCTCTTTGGTCCACTGTGGGTGTGGCCACTGTCTACAGCCAGAGCACCTGGAACTTGTGCACAGCCTGGTGGAAGGAGAACAAATGTCCTAAGAAAAGACACAGAAAGAAGGACCAGGAGGCCTGCTGCCAACACTGTCCTGAGGTCCCCTGCATATCTGCCTCTGTGGAAAGGGCCTGCTGTGTTGGCCAGGCCACCACCTTCAGGGCAGCACACAGTGCTCTTGCCAGACACTCACCAAGGGTGGGCTCCTGGTTTTAAAACTAACACTAACACCATTTCTATAACATTCTCCAGTGATCCACTTCCTTTTCAGCTTTTTAGCAGTGAAGAACCATCAGTCCCTCCATTATTACTGTGTTTCCCTGAAAATAAGACACTGTCTTATACTTATTTTTTCTCAAGAAGATACACTAAGGCTTATTTTCAGGGGATGTCTTATTTTTATTAAGTATAATACAACAATCTACATTTATTCAAATACAGTTAAGGTATCTTCTTCTGGAACCTGACAGGGGGAGCCGACCTTGTTGGTGGGGCTGGCACTAGTGATGCGTGAACTCCTTTCCCCTAGCCGTTCGCATGTGCACAATAGGATGCCTGTGACTGTGGTTACCACACAGGCACCCGCACAAGTGTGAGCGACTTGGAGAAAGGAGCTGTGGCAGATAAAAGGTATTCCAGTCTTCCTTACTGCTCTGCTCTGAAATGCATACATAGCTACGCCCATCACTAGGTCTTATTATCAGGGTAGGGCTTATATTTAACAAATGCATAGAAATCCTGTCAGGGCTTATTTTTTGGGTAGGTCTTATTTTCAGGGAAACACAGCAGGAAACCCCTGGTTGTCTACCCTTCTTTTCAACCAGATAAACTACCACAGAAAAAAGTATAATTTCTGTCTTATGAAAATAGCCATGGAATGACCTCAGGCATTCCTACTGGTCCAATACCCACACAGGTAGCTTACCACTGTGAGGTCAGAGTAGAAAACACATCATCTCTCTCAGATTCTTGGAATAACTTCAAAAGTTCTGGATCCCCAGATAAATGTGCAAGAATGCGCAATTCAATCTGTGAAAAGTCTGTTAGAGAGAGCTCTGCATTAACTCAGAATTCGGGAGGATGGCCCTCATTGCTACTCCTTCGCCCCACCCTCAGACTTTCTTCTCCTCCTGGAGTCAAAGTCAATACCCCTTCCCCCAAGGCCTAGTATTGGTCTGCACACTTTCTCTGCCTCCTGCAGGCCAATGAGGCCTTCAGGGTGGGCCGTATTTATTCATTTGTTCATTCACTCATTCTGTCATTCTGTACACGACATTTTAGAGAGGACCTACTATGTGTCAGGCTCAGTGCTTGCGGTATATCACTGAAGAAAACAAACAAAATTACCTTCCCCATGGAGCTTACATTCTAAGAGGAGACAGAGACCTTGAATAAATTGTTTGGTATGTTACAAGTTGTAAAATTAAATGGAAATGATTGACCAAGGTGTGTGAGGAGGTCTGGGAGTGTGTGGAGGGAAATTGCTTTATAAGTAGGGTAAGCCACTTTATGTGGGTGTATAAGCCTCACCAAGACAGTAACATCTAGCATGGGGGCAGCAAAGGAGGTGCCAAGATGCCATCTGGGGAAGAAGCACAGCCTGGGTGGACTAGCTGGCGAGGGGATGAGGACCAGAGCAGGTGTGGAGGCCATGGAGAGTGAGCTAGGCAGAAATCAGCGGATGAAGACAGGCAGGAGAGGGGCAAATTGAGCAGGACCCTTCAGGGCTGTCTGGGGTCTGGCTGTGGTGAGATGAAGGGAACCTTGAAGCAAAAGACCTATTCTTATTTACTGTGCACGAGAAATCTTTATTTCCTATAAATCTTTGCCTTAGGATTTATTTGAAAGAGTAAGTTCTATAAGGACCTTTGAGTTACTCAGTTTCTAAGTATCCGACTGTATGAAAATGCAAAAGTGAGTGAGCTTCTATGATCCCAAGTCTCACCTGCTGCTAGGAAGGTGTGGCCTATGGATGAGACAAACATGGTCCTTGGGGAGATTGAGAGCGTCTCCTCTTCTTTACCTGAATGTTATTTCAAAAGTACTTGGTAAATTTGGTCATGAGCTGACTCAGTTATTTCTCAATACAAAATGATATATATATATATATATATTTTTTTTTTTTTTTTTTTGAGACAGAGTCTCACTATGTCACCCTCAGTAGAGTGCCATGGCATCACAGTTCACAGCAACCTCAACTCTTGGGCTCAAGTGATTCTCTTACCTCAGCCTCCCAAGTAGCTGGGACTACAGGCGCTCGCTATAACGCCCAGCTATTTTTTGTTGCAGTTGAACATTGTTGTTTAGCTGGCCCAGGCTGGGTTTGAACCCACCAGCCGTGTAGTGTACGTGGCTGGTGCCATAACCACTGTGCTATGGGCACCAAGCCCAAAATGATTTTAATATTATTCTAAGGTCAAGTCTAGAATTTTATTTTTTCTGAATATTTTTATTAATTTAATTTTAAAATAATATATTACTACTAAAAGTTACCTAGATTTTCTGGTATTAAAATTTTCTGTTCTGGCTCAGCACCCGTAGCTCAGCAGCTAGGGCACCAGTCACACACACCAGAGCTGGCAGGTTTGAACCTAGCCTGAGCCTGCCAAACAATAATGACAACTATAATGAAAAAATAGCCAGGCAATGTGGCAGGTGCTTGTGGTCCCAGCTACTTGGGAGGCTGAGGCAAGAGAATTGCTTAAGCCCAGGACTTTGAGGTTGCTGTGAGCTGTGATGCCATGGCACTCTACTAAGGATGACATAGTAAGATGCTGTCTCAAATTTTTTTTTCTGTTCTTAAATTCTTAATGAAGAAAGGAATGAAGAAAGTCAAATACTGACAATTGAATGCATTCTAGTAAAAAGTGGTCTGGAGACTGCTAGGGACCCTCACTGAGAGAGGGTCTATGAGGGATGCACACTGTTGAGTGCCTGCTGAAAATATCTTTAAGGGCAAGGTGACCAAGCTGCTCATGACTGTGCCCCAGTAGCCCTGTTTAGTGTGACTGTGGATTTTTTTTTTTTTTTTTGAGACGGAGCCTCAAGCTATCCCCCTGGGTAGAGTGCCATGGCATCACAGCTCATAGCAACCTCCAACTCCTGGGCTCAAGCGAGTCTCCTGCCTCCGCCTCCCAAGTAGCTGGGACCACA
>CAUYQV010090119.1:0-22820 GCA_963574575.1 Galagoides demidoff
TCTGACTAATGTTTTCTTTTTTAAAGTTTTCTCCTTTTTATATATTTATATCTGTAATTCTATTGGGCATGGATTTGCAACCTAATGCTTTGTTAGTGGTAAATCAACGATTTCAGGATACCCTATGTTGTATATGTATTAGCCTCATATCATGGACCTTCCATATTTACTACATTAAATTGACTTTTGGGGGTATTATTTGTGAATCAAAGTATAATGTATCACTTTTCACAGTAATGTCACATCATTTTGATTATTATCTGTTTGAAATACCTTTTAAAATTAGGTAGAAAACAATTCCTTCTTCTTTTTTATAATAAAAATTTTAGCTTTATCTACCTATTAGTTCCTCCAAATACATTTTCTTGCATCCTTTTTTCATTTTTTTTCAAGAAATAGCCTGTTGGAATAACTATATACATTATGTTAAGCATGCATGCTGATTGATAATTGCATATTGGAAGTAAACAAACTTGCTAATTTAGAAAAGAATTTCACAAAAATTAAAATTTAGATCATAGTCTCCTAAAAAATAATTTCACATTCCACAGATGTGAATATCTTTAATTTAATACATGTGGTAGCAAAACATAACTGTGGCCTAACATTTACAGTAGTGAGATACCATAAAGGACCTCAACCAAGAGGAGTTCACTTATTCCTCTCTTCCCCTCATCCCCCTTCTCCAATAAAAAGATGTACTGCAAGATTAGGTCTGCACTGAATTTACAAAAAAGCTTTCTGAATCCTTAATGGGATTCTATTACGGACTTAAAGCTGCTTAGGATTTTCTTCAGGGCATTTGGGAGGATGGCCGAGGATTGGAATGATGAAGAAATAAATTGTTTGAGGACACAGTGATTTGGAGTGAAGTTTAATAAGAATTGTTTTGGGGAGAAAAAAAACACAAGGGCAAGGGAGATGGGTTGCATGCAGGAGAACTCAAAGGTTATTATTTTCGTGCATAGGGTGTAAATGCCTAGAAACAATTCCTTTTAGATTTCAAAGATACTTAAAAATAATAAATAGTTGTTAAAAATATTAACAAATAAATTAAGTACTTTCACTTGTTCTTCAATTTCTTTCCATAAAACTCTTCTGCCTAGGTTTTCCATGGGTGAGAACCATGCAGATAATGAGGAATCACTTGGTAAGGGGAAAGGACAATTGTCTCATCTCACTTGTGAGTTTCAGGTAGTGGAATCTTACTCAATGTTTTGGGAAAGTGTAGAAAACAGAAACCTAGAAACCAGCAGAGTTCCCAGGATCTCCATAAAGAGAAGATGCACTCAACATTCTTTTCATCATACAGCAAATATTTTTATTTCTTTTTCTTTTTTTATTAAATCATAAACACATAGATCATATATACATTAATGCATTTTATAGGGTACAATGTGCTGATTTCATACAGAATTAGGAACACTTACATCACAATGGTTAATATATACTTCATCTCACTTAATTATTGTGTTAAGACATTTATACTCTATACTAATAGATCCAACATGTACCCTTGCATTATGCATAGGGTGACCAGATTTTAACATTTGTAAAGCAGAACAACTTGGGGGGGGGGCCGGGGACAGGGCAGGGCAGGGCCTGACAACAATGCGAACTTTGATAAGCAGTTCTCTATAATCACTTCTCAACAATTATTTGTTGTTATTACAGTTTAACATTATAAAATTAACAAAAATAATATAAAACTCACATTCTGGTGAAATAGCCACATGGCAGCCGAAAACCATATATTTCCTTTCTGTTCTTCTGCCCGTTGGTGCATTCTTTCCAAAAATCGGGACTTTTTAAAAACGCCATGGGATGCAGGACAAATTGTTAAAAAGTGGGACTGTCTCGTCAAAAGCGGGACGTCTGGTCACCCTAATTATGCACCATTTTTAGACTTGTTATATGTGGAGCACTCTGAGTGCTAGGGATACAGCCAAGAGCAAAATTCACTAAAATAAATGGTCTCCTGGAAATAATATACTAGAGGATGGAGGACTGAAAACAATCAAAATTAAAAGTATAGAATATACGTAACCTTTGAAAGTTGATGAGGGGAGAAGTGAAGAAGAGGTGAGGGATAAGACATACCAGCAAAGTAGGGTAAACGAGGTCAGAGAGGCTGCCGCATTATTTGATGAACAGCTATAGCTTTTGTTTTGAGTGAGTTGTGAACCCACTGGAAAGTTTTCAGGAGGAAAGTGTTATGATCTGAATTTTGTTTTAAAACGAGCCCTCTTGGGCTGTGCCTGTGGCTCTGTGAGTAGGGTGCTGGCCCCATATACCGAGGGTGGTGAGTTCAAACCCAGCCCTGCCGAACTACAACCAAAAAATAGCTGGGTGTTGTGGTGGGTGCCTGTAGTCCCAGCTACTCTTGATGCTGAGGCAAGAGAATCTCCTAAGCCCAGGAATTGGAGGTTGCTGTGAGCTGTGTGATGCCATGGCACTCTACTGAGGGCAATAAAGTGAGACTCTGTCTCTACCAAAAAAAAAAGAGAGCCCTCTGATTGCCTGTTGAAAATATACAGTAGAGGGGAGGGATGAAATCAGGAAATTGATTAGGAGGCAATTCAGTAGTTTGAGCAAGAGACCCTGGGGGTGTGAGATCACCCTGTGAGGAGGGAGGTGGTGAAAAGCGCCCGAATTTGGATATTCAGAAAGTAGAGCTGCCGGGATTCAGTTACATATTAGATGACATGTATAAACATAAGGTGTTCCTAGGTAGTAGAGTTCAGATAGATTGAGATTGGGAAAACCTAAGGAGCAACTGGACATAGTAGGAATCAAGAGATAACTTTTGGACAAGTTATATTTGCACTGCCTATGACATACCTAAGCTGAGATTTTGTGCAGTTTGATATCTGAACCTGATCTGATAGGAGAGGTCCTGGATGGAAACTTAAATCTGGGAGTTGTCATCATATGGAAGGTAACATGAAAGCTCGTTGCTCAGCCTGTAGTTAGAAATGAAGCCTGAGGACTGAGCCAGTGATGCTATGATATGAGCTTACAGGATGAAGCAGAATCAGCAGAAGAAGCTGATGGGGACTATCAAGGAGAAAGACAAGACCAGTAAAGTCAGGCACCAAGGAAGTGGAGCAAAGGGAAGGAATGGACTCTGGAATTGCTGATGGGCAAGTAAGCTGAGGACTGAGAATTTATATTGGTGACAGTAATGTGAAAAGCACCAGCCCCAGGCTGAGATAGTTGTTAACAGTATGGCAGGTTTCAGAGATAAGGAGAGGAAAACATTGGTAGTAAGGATTATATACAACAGTTTGATGAATTTTGCTATGGGGTAGTGTAGAGAGCACCTGTAAGATGGCAGAGCCCTCACAGCCTGAGATAATGAACCCCCAACTGCTTCTCCATTCCTTTTTTTTTTTTTTTTTTTTTTTTTTGTGGTTTTTGGCCAGGGCTGGGTGTGAACCCACCACCTCTGGCATATGGGGCAAGCGCCCTACTCCTTTGAGCCACAGGCGCCACCCCTTCTTCTCCATTCCTAAACAGCCATTTTCCTTTCTTCATGCTCCCTCTGCCAGAAGTCACTAGCCCTTTCTTCGCTTAGTTAATTATGCAGAGATCCTTGAGATCGCTCCCTACTTTCTCCTTGTCATGTGCTAATGAAGTTGAGCAGAAACCATAACAAGATGGTTTGTCTGTGTTAAAATCATTTATGGTTTCCTATTGTACTGTAAGACCCAAACTATGTCTTTTGTTTATGCTATCTCCCCATTTTGTCTATGCTACTTCCTCCTGGACAACCCGGTAGAGATACTACAAAATAAAGCTGATTTTGTGCGTTGGGGTTGGGGTAGCCACCAGCTCAGTCAGTCCTCCTGTCCCATCCTTTGTTTCCGTGTCTTTTCTTGTGCTGTATTTTCCTCATTCCCCACTAGTTCCACTCTGGTTCACTCCCCTTCTCTGCACTGGGTAGAACCTAGAGGGTAAAGTGGGGCTAAAAAGAGCTCTTTTAAATTTTGAGGGTTTTTTTGTTTGCTTTTCTGGATAGGAGAAATAACACATTTGTAGACTGATGGGAAGATCAATAAAATAAAGGATGTCCTAGTGGGTGGAGGGGATTCCTCAAGTCCTGCGGAGGTTAGAAGAGTTGAGATCTAGTGCAAAAGTGGGAATTTAGTAAATATAAATTGTAAGCCCACATATTTAGGCCACTATTTAATCTCTGAAAAGGGAAGGGATAAATTTAAATATCTCAAATAGAACAGTATTTTTTCTTTTTAGTTTGCTTTTTCAGTCACTGGCCGCATTTCACTGCATTTCCTTTTATTGGTGTGGTTCTTATCATATCTAACACCAACACAATGCTCAATGCATAAGGTTAATTTGCTACCTAACATTTTTACTTGTTGAATGATGCTTTCATATCATACAAACAGATGGAAAATAATTTTTATGTGAAAGAGGGGAAAGTTCATTTATCAATAGAGTAGGAAGCAGAATTATCCCCTGAGAAATAGTGAGAACCCATGAAAAATTGATATTCAAATCTAAATAATAACTCTGCACTTACTTAAATACCGAGATGCTGTAAAGATGTCTGCTGAGCTCTGCCACGTGGAGATCACCTTCTCCCTCTCTGTATTTTCCTATTGCTCTAAACAAGTCATTTGTACAAAATGTTAGTCTGTCTCACCCCAGTCTTAGTGGTTAGACTAGAAGAGAACATTTGTCCAAGTTGCATCAAAGCTGCTTCCTTAAGAATCAGAAAATTACTCATTTCAGTATTGACCAATCTCTTAATGGCAATACAACTCTCAGGAAATGTAGGGTAGCTGTGTTTTATATTATTTGGATTGGCAAACAAAGGAATTAGTCCAATGGACATGGAAGATTACAGAACTCCTTGGTGAAGCAAAGATGAAAATATGTAGATACACAACTGAGATTCTTATGACCACTCATCAGTAAATTCAAGCACATTTCTCAGTCCTGTTCCACAGAATATTTCATATTCTCATAGGACAAAGAGAGGAGGGTAATACTGTGGCTAGTGGGTTAACATTGTTTTGGACAGGAAGGAATGTTCCAAGAGAATGTTCAGTGACACTGACTTGGGAGATAAAGGTATGTAGATGGGGAGTCAAGTTTCCATCCACGATCAGAAAAGAGCTTTTAGTCAAGAGGTTGTGGACATAACTGATTTCCAGAGAACACAGAAGAGAAAGTCCAATAAACAACTAACAGAAATTAATCAGAGAGGGGAACCACAGATCAGGCTAGGAGTTCAAAACCACTTTGAGATATCATCTAACTCCAGGAAGATTAGCTCACATCACAAAATCCCAAAACTGCAGATGCTGGCATGGATGTAGAGAGAAGGGAACACTTCTACACTGGTGGTAGGATTGCAAACTAATACAGCATTTTTGGGAAGAAGTGTGGAGAATTCTCAAGGTACTAAAAGTTGACCTACTGTTTGAGCCTGCAATTCCAATACTAGGTATCTCCCCAGATGAACAAAAATCATGTTACAAAAAAGACATTTGCACCAAAATGTTTATTGCAGCCCAATTCATAATTGCCAAGTCATGAAAGCAGCCCAAATGCCCATCAACCCATGAATGGATCAACAAATTTTGGTATGTGTATACCATGGAATATTATTCAGCCATAAAAAGACGGAGATTTTACATCTTTTGTTTATCTGAATGGAGTTGGAACATATTCTTCTTAGTAAAGTATCTCAAGAATGGAAAAAAAAAGCCAATGTACTCAATACTATTATGAAACCAATATATAATCAACTACACATTCATACAAATGGTAAAACACCAATATAGTCCAGAAAGAAGGATGGGAGAAGCAGGAGAGGAGAGGGGAGGGACAAGGGTAATTGGTGGGAGAGTATTTGGTGGAATCTCACCTAATATGCACAGTGCAAGGGTACATTTCAAAACCACTAAGAATATATTATAAATGTCTTACCGTAAAAAGTAAGCAAGTAAAATGATGGTTATGTTAGTCAGTTTGATTTAAACATTCCACATTGTATATCAAATCATCACATTGTATCCCAGAAATGTATACAGTTATGATTTAATAAAAATTAAATTAAAAAAGGAAAAAATGCAAGGAAGGAGAGCACTGGAGACAAACTAGGGTTTCATATGATTCTGTATTAAATATTGTTCTATAATATAAATGTTTCATCCTTTCAATGTATTTTTTTTGTGGAAAATTGTACACATACACAACTAGAGAGAACAGTATAATGAGCTCTTTCCTACACCCATCAGTTAACAGGAATGCAACAAATAGATCAGACACAGGCGAAGAATCTAATAGCCAAAATAAATAATATTAATTTTTCCACCCAAAATATAATCTGACAAGAAATCATAATGATGTATAATATTGTCAAAACTTGTCTCCCTTGGTTGCCTAAAGAAAGACTAGCTCATTTCAGTCCCACGAATTTCTGAAGAAATTAGCCCTGAGGGCAGGGCCATTGGTCTTCTTTTCTGGTTTCCAAAGGTGGAAAACCTGAGCTCTGGAAGGCACTGCTCTTCTGTAATGTCCATAACTCTTCTCTAAAGGTGTCATTAAGAAGGCAAAGGACACCTGAACTTGAGCCCAAACACCTGAACTTGAGCTCTGCTCTCTTTAATCCATATTCTGAAGATCTTTCACCTGTAAACAGGTAGGAGAAATGGTATCTGGTGTCATTGCTTTTGCTTGGAAATTTACTATGACCAACAAAATACCTTTAATTCTTTCCATTTTTAGAACTCAATATTAAATATCAGGATGAACCAGGAGAGTGAACGAAGGAGAAATAAAATAGACTTTCTGTAAATTAAGTTAGCCTTCTAAATCATCCTCAGTGATTACCCTAGAGCAATCCATTTAGCATTTAATTAATTATTCAATATTTTAATTTAAGATTAAGTTTTGGACCATATAGTTTTGGAACAAAGAGAACTCAGTTTAACTTTCAACTCTGCCTCTTATTCTATGGTAAATTACAGGAACCTTAGAGACTCAATGTCATCATTTGTTAAAGGAGGTCATTTTCTATTCCATAGACTTTTTTTTCCCTCTGCAATTAATTATTCAGTACATATAATACACCTGGCAAGGAAATCAACCCAGTGTAACCTCTGATTAAATACTTGGTTCCTGCTCTCATTTCTTAAGCAGCAGCCAGTGCCGCTTAAGGGCTATCTTAGGGGCACCAAAGATACTTTATCACCAACAGGGTTGACTGTGGCCATACCCGTGCTATCTAACAGTGGGTAAGCAGTTTGAGAAAAGACAAGTTATTTTGGACTGATTCGTTTAAATTCTCATTATTTATAATGTTTGGGAAATAGATAATCATGTGGAAAAGATAATAACTCTTTGTTACGTCCCAGATTTCTTTCTAAAAAGTCATTGCTCTTTCGCTTGAACAAGAATATGCTATTATGTCTAGTTCCCTTAAGATATTGTGAAATCTGGTGATTCTCTTTCAGTGGGCATAACCCAACCTGTTAATAGTATACTTTCTTGATATTGCCATTATTTTTAATATCTTCTTAAAGTATCTCACTCTCTTGTATCCATTAGTAAGGAAAATAATTTGAGATTATGGTTACAGATATTTATGAACCAGGAATTAAAAGGCACGACAAAAATAACTGGCAAGAGCCTTGCCCTACTTTGTCACAAATAAAAAAAGCCATGGTTGCTGCTCTTAAATTGACTTAGTTCAATATAAAAATCAGGGAAAGTAACCAAGTCAGGTTTTCTTTCTCATTATGCAATGCTCAATGATGTTTTACAAATCTGAAAGCTTTACCTTTTATTCATTTCCTGTATGAATTAAACATTAACAAGAATAAATTGAGCTTAAATCCTACGAAAAGGTCAATATATTCTCTAGGGAAAACTGAAGGTTATTATTTTATGTTATTTTTTCTATAGCTCTGTAATTCACCACTTAAGCAATGCAAGTAGAATATTGCCACAACCAGGTGGGACAAAGTCGAGAGCGGTCTTCCTTAATATCTTATTACCGCTCTTAATCCCAACCTTAGTGTTAAGATTTAAGCCCTTTCTGAACAGTTTAACAAGTGTTATGTAAGTTTTAAATATCTTTTCGCCTACTAAAAACTGACTTTGCCTTTATTTGTTGATGAAGTTTTTAACTAACCACAATTACCTATTACTGAGATTGTAACTTCATTTTTGTCTTCATAAATTACATTAGACTTTTATATTTCTAAAATCCAGGTTTGAAAAGTAAATGTGAAATTATTCATCTTAGCAGTGATGACTGAAATTGAGCTACTACAATAGTAAAATAATTTCATTATTTTCTCCAAGAAAAATGTTTAGGAAAATCAGTTAAGAAAAACTTTCATATTAAACTAAGAAGTTTTTTGATATTTGAATTTTAAGCCTATGACTATCAAACTATTTGCCACTAGTATAGAAATGTGACTCATAGGTTTGAAAATGGCTTGTGCTTCTGTTCCACTCAAGAGAATCACCAGCGATACTAAAATTGTTAACATTTTAGGCTATTACCTTTTCACGAGTGTAAGTAAATTCATAGAAGACAAATACCTCCTATGTAAAAGCTACTTAATTATTAGATATTATAGCAAGTATGGATAACGATGACCAGGTTATTATGTTTGGGGCTGATTACAAGAAGTTAGTACCTAGTGCTTGTTCTCTGATACTTTCTTGATTCAGTGAAATGTCATTCAGAACGTAAAAATACCTTCTCGTAGCTGTGAGTTTCCCAAATAGGTCATTGACAAGAAAATACCTCTAGTGGTAATGAGCTGGTATGTTTAATGACATCAACTGAGTGGCTTTTTGAGAAGAAAAAGACGCTGAGAAAATGTCTTAAAATGTTTGGAAGGGACATTTTGGTTCAGAGACTGAGGAATTCAATTCGCAGGATGATAGAACATTTTGATTACAAGGAGAAGTAGTCTATATTATGAAATAAGATTTTCAAAAGGGCAGATATTATTACTAATAAATTACAGTTTTACAGTTTTCTGTGTTTTCAAGATGTGATACTCAGTGATGAAAAAAGGAGAAAATATGAACTCAGAGCCTTTTTTTTGTACTTACTGAATTGTTGTAGGAGCCATTAGTCTCAAAGAATTCTGCTCAATATCTTGAGGCATAATCTAAAAAACAGTAAATGAGTGAGATTTTATTAAAAGCTTTCAACTAGAAATAAAGGCATTTGTAAAGAAGAACATTATACAAACTAAAGTTAAAAATCCTTAGATAAGTCAAAACACCAGACATCTACCACAAGTATATCAGATGGTTTGATATTTAGTTAAATCAAATGTATCATACCTTTCAAGTTTAGTAAATATTCCACTTTGGAATCTTATGTAGATTGTTTGGTAGACACAATATTGTGATAGTCAGCAGTCATTATTTCTAATAAATAATTACTTAGCTATAATTAGAGTAGGAAGAGTAAATCAACCACTATGCAGCTTGGCCTGAGTAGATTGTTCATTTGTCTTTAAATAAAAAAGAATGTGAGCATACTCTGTAAATCTGGTGACTACTTTCAAATATCTGAAGTAGGAAAAAAAAAAATCTACCTGCACACTGGAATACCTGGGAAATTTAAAACTTAACCGATGCCTGGATCTCACACCTAAGATTCTGATCAGTTTTCTTGGGATGTAGCTTGGATCTCTGAAGGTTTAGATACTTCAGCAGTGACGCTAAGAGAGTGCTTTCAGCTGGAAACCAGAGATCTGAACAAAGATCGGGAGTGTCCACAGGATAATCTTCAGGGTAATTGATGAAGATAATTTATAAAGAATGGCTTTTGATACAGCTGGGACATCAGACTTTAACCTTTAAGGAAAAAACCCGGAGTGAGTCTCTGAATAAGATCAGTGGGAAATTCTAAACAGTGTCTCCTTTTGGTTGTTTTGTGCATTTTTTACGGAATACTATCTAGGGCACATCCCGCTCTCGGATAGTGCCAGTGGATGAGTTACTTCAGCACTATAGAAAATTGCCTCAAACAGTAATCAAACAGTCCCAGAGCGTTTGATCCACAAGAACTGCTGTTTTACATGGCAAAGGGAATCCATATCCCGGGAAGCCTCATGAATGAAGTACACAGCGTCTCCAGACTATTGAGGAGGATTTTATTAAAGTGATGGTTTACACCATTTTCTCATTCTCATCAATACCCACCATACAAGGGCTCTTGCTTAAAAGCCTAGTAATCAATTTTGCCAAATTAGATTGGTCTCACAAGTTAATGGAAGGACCTGAAAATTGGACTGAGACTTAACTGAGACCACAGCAGACTACAGGGGTATTTCTTGTTTTTATTTTCTACTTTTCTTCCCCCATTTCTTTATCCCCCCTTCACATAGATTTAAGTAGGAGTGTGCAGAGCAGATTACAACAAATTTCTAATATTTATCTGTTTTATAGAAATTAGACAACAGATTGTTTACAGCACATTTACTATTACTTAAAAATACTAACTGCAAACATAACTATTTCCCATTATTTTTCATGCCATAAAATAATCATAGATAGATGTATCTGTTATACATTCAGAGGATTTTCCACCTAATAATAAATATTTCTTACAAAATTAATTCACAGAGCAGTGGTGTTTTCCCTTTGCTCCTCCATTTTTCCCCCTCTCCTCAGGGTGAATAATTACCCTATTTTTCATATTTAACACATTGCATTTGTTCCCCTTTATTTAAGAAGCAAGGATATATTTAAATGGGCCCAGTTTAGAGAAGTACTTGGAGAGAAAAGTAAAAAGAAAGATTAAAAAACTGTCCACATAAGCAGTCTTGTCTATTTCATATAGAATTAATATTTTTATCTTAAAATCTTGTATTTAGTGGGTTAAGTGAGTAAAAATGAAAAAATATTTTAAAATATGGAATTCTGTCTTCCATTTCTGAAGCATCAATAGTTAATAAACAGACTTTCATTAGGGAAAAATTGTGCTTTTCAAAAATAGAAAATCTTGGTTAATTGAATTTATCATTATTATGAACTTCTACAACTACTAGGTTGAGATAACACTTTACTGTCAATAGCTCTTGCTTAATTTTCCAGAGGTATATATATGTGTGTGATAGGAAGAGCATTTAGTACTATACCCAATCATAAAGGAAAAGCTATATGCATTAGGTATGTGCATTTTGGTATCTCTAGCCAACAACAAGTTCTTTGTCTATACCCATAATGAACAATGAAATAAGGAATTTATTTCTGTCACTGTCTCTTAGATAACATTTGTAATTTGCTACCACTTGTTGCTCTGTTTTAAAATGTGTACATCTTAACTTTCTAATTCGACTTTAAAACCCTTAAGAACATGAAATGTTGTCCACTTTTCATTTCCCATAAATACCTAGAGCTCTGAGTCTGCCAAGCTAATTACACCTGTATTCTGAAGCCACGTTAAAGTAATTGCAATCTAGTTAAAAGGTCACAGAATTTTAGTCTTGGAAAAAACCGGAGAGCCACTCTTGTTCCTACACCTGCCTCAAACATGCTGCTTCCTGTTTGTTTTCTGGCAAATCGTATTTGGGTTTACCTGTATTTCTATCCTAAAAATAGTTAATGCATATTCCCTGTTTTGATTTGAAGACTTATAGAATTTCTTGTTTTACCTGGAAAAATATAACCCTGGTTAGATCCTATCCTCTGCTGTCCACAATTTTTGCACCCCTCCCTTACACTGTAAATTTACATTTATTCTCAAAATTTGCGCCATCTATGAACACCTTCTTGGTGTTCAGGATGAATAAATAAATATAGAGGGATGATATGAAAAATATGTATGTTTTCAAGCTACTGTCTATAATATCCTGGAAGAGACTTAGTTATGAAACTTCAAAAGTCCCGGATAAGTAGCAAAACACTGTATGTAATGATAAAAGAGTGTCATGAAATATATTTAGATACATTGAAATATTGGACACATTGTTATTTTAACCAGTATAGACATAAAGAATAAGAGTAAGTAGCTAATTATAGAAAAATCCAGGGACATTTTTATTTTTCAGGAAAATATTTTTAGCTCCAAATAATCTTCTTTCTCCAAATATACTGGCAGTTCTATAATTTTTAAAAAATGTTTATGGGGATTATACACTTAATTCAGAGAGAAACCATATTCTGGGCAGTGTGATATCTAATAGCAACACTAGGGCATTTGTGCACACACAAACTCACAGATAGGCATATGGGTGCACATGCGCGCACACACACACACACACAGAGACACATTCTGTAGAAGTGATGAATGGCTGGGTCTGAGGTTATTGTGGTCAACTGGCCTCTACGTGTGCACTGTTTTATCCTCCTCTTTCTCTGTCTCCCCTTCATGTCTATGACTCCCAACCTAAAGAGAAAACATCAAGCGTGTATTCACGGTATAGTTCTATTCATTCTTACATTGAGAGTTATACATGTTGAAAGAATTGAAGAACCTCTTAATGTCAAGACCATTCTTGTGCCTGATATTGATAGATCCAGTCTTCTTCTAAAATGAGGTTTGGAATGGGTGAGAATTAAAGATTCTCAAGCAAAAGACATTAAAAAGAGGTCATGGTTGCTAAATAATTTTGTTGTAGAGCAGGAGTTTATTTTCTTTCCATTTCGTTCTTATTAAATGATCTAATAGTTATAAAATATAATAATTTTATGAGTATCAAGACTTGAAGCATATCAGAAATAATTTCAAAATTTATATATTGGTCTTATATGGTAGTTGATAATGAAATAGCTTCCAAAAATAAATTAGAAATCTAAAAGATGGGCAGGGAATAGGAAAATATAGCTCCTGAATGCTGGTAAAGAAGTCAGGTCTTTAAATAAAAGTACAAATTAGACTTCACAGGGCAGCAGTGAAATTTCCCCTTGTCTCAAAGTACCTTTTATTGAGATAATTAAACTACTACTGCTGTTTTGGGACAAGATTAAGATGGCTTTTCAGGGGCTAATTTCCACAATATAAGATTAAGTTAATATGACAACAAACTCACAGTCCCATCCAGTGTTCCAAACTGGAACAAGTCATTTCAGGACCACTCCAACATTGCAATGTCTAAATGAATCAGCTTTTAGTAACATGAGCCAACTCAAGAACTTCCAGGACAAAAGAGCCAATCACAAAATTTAGTAACTGAATCAGACATTGGAAGAATAACCTATCAGGTGGGAACCATCACAACACAATTATTGCAAAATCACCAGCTGGACTTAAGAATCTAGGCCAAATGGGTAATCATTTAAACACAGCCTAAAATGTTAATATTATGCCTCATTGTTTATTGATTCTCTGGCAGCCAAAGAGCCAAATCAAATGAGAGGAAAATCAAAGACTATGTTTTAAAGATCAATGAAGACACTTCCTTTCTCTGCATATAAAAACAAATAATACTCTTGTACGGAATACAAACTAGGTAAATACCCTGACAGTTAAAGCATCTTTGCCGTTCTGGTTGGCAAGTTGTTACCTTTATTTCTGGCTAAATTACAGTCCTCACTTATATTTATGCCAAGTTCATATTCTTCTTTTATATCATGATGCTAAACTAAAGATGATTTCTTAACAGAGATAAATATTATTTTCACTAAGGGAATTGAAACTGCGAAACCCAAACATATAAAACAATCAATATTGCCAAAATAAAAGAGGTGAACACGCAGAGAAATCATTCATTTTTACATTTTTACAAAGACCCTTAGCATTCCTCTTTACAAGCTGTTAGACAAAGCCATGATAAATTTGAACCACTCTTCCTAATCTTACTCTATCTCCTGAATTGCATCTTGCCTAGAACAAAGATTCGATATATCTTGCAATATTGTATTAGAGAAAGAAACAAAGAAACATCAGTTTCTAGAACCCATGTAACTTATATCTAAAAAATAAAATATTTGATATATGTCTGTTCTTTCTGATTAACATTTTCCCAAGAAATAATCCATACCTGGGCAGGGCCTGTGGCTCAAGGAGTAGGGCACTGGCGGGTTCAAACCTGGCCTCAGTGAAAAAAAAGCTGCAAAAAAAAAAGGGGGGGGAGAGAAATAATCCACACCTTGTGTCCACAACTTGAACTTAAGTAATGTTGTTGGATAGGAGAATACCAGAGACTGATAGAGGAGTTTACTTCAATTTTACACCTTTTCCATACAATGTTTAGGCAGTTAATTGTCTTACGTGGAACATTTTTCTGAAGTATAACAATATAAAAGTAGGAAGAAACTAATACTAAGCCTGTTACATCATACTTTACACACTGCGTGACTTCAACAATTGGTAGCCACGTGTTTTATTTAAAGTGTGTTTCTATGTGAGTTGAGCATATTAAGTGGCAGTTTTTGAATTTAACCTGTCAGATGCTCACTGGGCTGTCTGAATGACCTGTTAGGGTCTCACTGAACTTTAGCAATCACACATCTCGTTGATCTTTTGTTCACAAGTACCTGTTGGGCTATAAGACAGCAGTTCTCAACCTGTGGGTCGCAAACCCTTTGGGGGTCCAACGACCCTTTCACAGGGGAAAATAAATAAATAAATACATCCTGCATCTCAGGTATTTACATTATGATTCATAACGGTAGCAAAGTTCCAGTTATGAAGTAGCAATGGAAATAATTTTATGGTTGGGGGTCACCACAACATGAGGAACTATATTAAAAGGTCAGGGCATTGGGAAGGTTGAGAACCACTGCTATAAGATAACCTGGAAAGAGAGGTGAATAACAAATTGGTCCATGACTTCAGTTTCGTTTGGCAGTTCAGACAAAAATGGGAACAAATCCTCATGATATGACAAATGCATGCAGGCTGGAAAAGGAAAGAGATCAAAGACAGCATCCACGTTTCTGAATTATGACGCCCTCCTCAACAGCCCCCTCAATACTAATCTAGGACCTCAAAGAAAACACAGATGGAAGTTGTGATAAACAAACAAGTGAAAAGCCAGGTTGTTTCCACATGATGCTTTGACCTTAAACTTCTACTTAGATCCTAGCATGACTGGACTGCACAGAAACTTCTCTTTCTGAGAATATTAACCAGTTTGACCCTGAGAATCAATGCAGACAGCATTCTTCCTATGGCCTACTTGTTTTCACCTGGACTTTGAGCCTTCTTATTTTACCACTCTGTTGATGAGTAAAGACTTGTCACTATTGTTGCCAAGGCCAGTTCCTCTCCAAAATATCCCCTGTCAAGAAGTGTTCACAATTCATAAAGAAAATTCAACTAGAAGAGGAGTAGAACCAAGAAGTGTTTGCCCCATGTCTTGCACAGAGCTTGACAGTCTGGTTTTTACCCTAGAGACAGCAGCCTAAGTAGGATCAGTCCCAGACTGCTCTTGTCTTAGCACGGAAAGAAGCGTCTCAGTAAACAAACGGATGAGAAAAATGCTGGATTTTCCCAGACCACCCCAGGGCTCTACGCTTCTAAGAAAAACACAAGTCTCCTAAAAGACCAGATGTACATGAAACATAGATCATAGTACTTGTAAATATGACTTAAGAGAAATTCTTCTATTTTGTGGTAGAAAACAGACGACTGAGTGAAAGGGAGAGACATGAGCTTCTCTGTCAGAATCGTAGGTTATAATAGAGATAAATTCAGAATGCTGTGACGGTTTGATTAGGAAGGGAGGGTTGAAGTGATTATCCTGGAGAAGTTAATAAAGACTTCAATTAGGAGGAAAAACTTCAGAATAGCCATACAGAAGGCTCACAATGATCAACTATGAGTGTCTAAACAAAGAGACCTGCTACCAACGAATATCCCTGTGAATCTCTTTAGTTTTATAATTTTATACTAGTATTTATTAATTATATTATTTTCAGATACATCCATTTGGAAATTAAAGTTTATATTATACACAATAATGAAACCCATAGCAACATTCTCTGGATTACATTAATTTGTTGTGCTGTCTTTTCCTTAAGTTTCCATCAGTTTGCATTTTTATTATGAGATCCCTTAAGAACAGTAGTGAGTGCTGATTTATGGAGACTCAAAATTATACAAAATCGCTTTGTCATCACTGTGAATAAATGTGGGATCATTAGATGTACTAGACTGAGAATCGGAAAATCTCAGTTCTAACTTCTGTTCTCATAGTTTTGGACATAGGAACGTTGCATCATGTTATTCATTGATTTCAGGTTCTATCTCTTTATCTCTAGTATAAATTATTTAATCTGAGAACTGTAATGGTGCTAATTACAAGAATGTGTTTAAGACTATTGGGGTAATTTTTGTAGAAAAGAGAAATGGAAACACTAAATGAAAATACCATCTAATGTATTTTGTAAGTGCATTCTACTGAAGGAGAGATATTCGCACTGAGAGTAAGTTAGGAAGAGTTGCAGGAACCACAAACCAGTGTCGCTCTCTTTCTCCTCTCATAAAATGGACCTATTTTACTGAGCTACTTCAGTAAATTGGACCTCCGATGATCAGGGATATGTGTGTAAACTTATACATTTTAGTTTCCAAGTAAGTTTACTGTGCAGTTGTAGCACCTACGTGTAGGGTGTTTGCTAGAATTACATGAAATCCACATAAAGTTCTTGACGTATAGTAAGAACTCAATAAATATTAAGTCTATCTAACAAATATATGTCTGGGCCATGTGACAAAAACAAAATAATTTGATCATGGGACTGTGATAACTCTTAGAATGGTAAATCAGAAGACTTAGATTTCATTCCTGGGTGTGCACGTTCTTCTGTTGTTTTACAAATGAAAACATCATTTTGATAAAAAAGAAATATCAAAATGAAGGCAAATTCTTTGAAAAATTCAATTCCCAAAGATATTTATTTATTCATTGCAAATTTGAAGTCTCTTTATTCCAAAATATATTTGGGTATATTTCACTGTTTGTAAAAAGTCACACAAAGTAAAGTGTTTTTTAAAGTTAAATGGATACTAAAAAGAAAAACAGAATAATTATTTTCAATGCCAATAGCTTAATTCAAGAAACCCAACAGAACATAAATATTTTTTAAAAGAAATTTTAGATTTTTTTTTGAACCTCAGAACTCTGCAGAAAGTTTTGTGGATTTTCAGTTGCAGTAAAAGCAAGGATGATATTCCATAAATATAAACAAATTGTAATGACCTAGCAACTACTATAATTACATTTGCAAAGACATGATGAATGTGCTTATATTATATATATTATAAATTATATCATGGAATTATTCAAGTATGATTTCAAATTATAAATTATGCTTTATTTATTGAGTACTGAGCATTGAGGGAAAAACATATTTTAAATTATTATCAAAGCAATGAAGAGGACTTGAAATGATGAAGTTAATAAATAACTTTTCTCACTGCCTAGGGTAGCTAAGATAAAGGTCTAAAACAAACACACGGTAGCAAATATAAGAGAAAAAATAATACCTACGTGTATGTTGAACCACTCCTTTGATGGCAGGCAATCACATTATCCCAGTGCACTGATCGTTTATTTGCAAACTTATAAAGACATGGTCACTTTTAAGGTTTGTTTCAGCTCAAGTCTGAAGACATAAAGGTAATTTTTTGTTACCCTTGGCAGGATAAGCTGGCCATTTGCTCTTTAAAGGGACAAGTTGATAGAAAATTGTACTGAGTTATTATTTTCTTCTGATTTTTCTCTACCCTGGAATATAATTGACAATACCATTTATGTACAGTTGCAGAGAGGAAAATGAATAATGAAAATATAGGGTGCATTATGTTCATAATAATAGCTATGTAGATGTAACTAAATGAACCAGTAAGTATGATATGTGCATGTATATGTGTATACGTATGTATATATGTGTATAATTATGTTTATGTGCACGTATATGTGTGCATATATGTTTTTAATTCCCTTATGCTATATATGCATAACATTAATTACTTGCTCAAATAATCTGTAGAGTCATAGAACCTCTTATTTACCAAAGTGGTCCCCTTTACCTTCAATGAATTGGAAAATAAGATTTGACAAAAATATTGAAAAAATGCATGTTAAATCCTGTTGGCCTGAAACATTTTTTTATATTATAAACTTACCCTGTGATACATCAAAATGGTACCATTCGATATTCTCTGCAGTAAATAATCATCAATGATGTTTTGGAACTGTACTAACTGTTATACAATAAAAGACAAATGGAGTTCTACTTTCTACTTTTTCTCCCTCTAGAAATAGACTTTTACTTTTCTTTATGGCTGCCACATTGTTAGAATTCAATTAGGACTGACACACAATTTACAAATATTTATTGAGTGCTGAGTATTCATTATTTGTTCATTCCCAAGGTTAGATTGCTGCTGAGTTCCAAATAACTACATTAAGGAATATGATGAAGGAGGCAGGCAAGTGGCCTGCTCTTTGTGCTCATTGTGGATACTCGAGAAAGGAAAGGAGGCAAAATATTTGCAAATTAAAATTGCTTTTTTGAAGGAAAGAGGAAGCTGAAATAGAAAGGGGAAATAACTAATGATAAGTAGAATGGTCAGGCAGAGACTGGCTGAGACCTAAATTAAGAGGAATTAAGTCTTTGACATAGGAAAATAGCGCTCAAGTTGGAGCAGCATAGACAGACGGCTTGAGATGGGAAAGAACATGGCGTTTTAATTAATTGAAAGAACAACAGTGTGACGGGAATTTAATGAGAAAATGAAGACTGGCAGAGGAATAAATTAAAATGCTAGGAAGGGGACCAGTCATTGGGAGCTTTGGGGGGACATTGGCTCAAGCTGGAATTATTTTTTTTTTCTTTTCAGTTTTTGGCCAGGGCCGGGTTCGAACCCAACCACATCTAGTATATGGGGCTGGCGCCCTAGTCTTTAGAGCCACAGGTGCTGCCCCTACTTTGGGGTGCTTTGAAAACACATTGAAGGTTCTTGGAGGGCTAGATAGAGATGTGATCATATTCTGTTAAAAAGAACATTTTTTGCTATTATCTGAGAAGGTGATTTGATTAAGTTAGGCAAGAATGCATAAAGAGATATTTCTGGTAGAGTCACTTAGAATAATTGAAGCAAATAATAATAATAATAGCAGAAGGAAGATGACAGCTGTGGAGCTCCAGAGAAGAGGGTAGTGGTCAAGGGATGGCCAATGGATAAAGGAAAAATCCTGGTGGGTGTTTTTTCTCCTCAGTGAGCTGAGGAGACTACAACACAAAGATCACTTTTGAGAGAAAGGGAGAAATCTTATTTTCCCCAAAGAATTCTGAGCACCCCCATCCCCTCCTTGGCATATTAACGTAGAGACATCAAAAGACAGTGGCTTATGTAAATAGATCAGAAGGAGATACTAGTAAGTGAATCGTCAGAGAAAAGATAATGTATAAACCTACAAGAACTAGTTAAATGGTCCAGTTAGAAAATAAATGGAAGAAAAGAAAGACAAATTCGGAGCACTGGATGGTTCAACGCATAAAAAGGTTAGGTAGAAAATAAGGACCCAGCTAAGGGACAGTGATACATTAGTGAGGGAAGAGAAAAACCTGAAAAAGGACCAGTCATGAAATACAAGAAATAACACTACTTCAAGGAGCAGGAAGGAGCCCACAGTCTGATGGCTTCTGAGGGATAAAACGAGATGAGGACAGAGAAATGCGATGGGCAACCTTGATAAGAGCTGTTTCAATGACATGGTGACAGCAAAGTGCTTCCATCAGGAGTTTATAGTCAAGAGAGGGAAAAAGGACTAGAGTAAGTCACTGTGGTATAGAGAAAGGAGACAATTATTTCAACTTAAAATATGTGTCTAGGTGGCTGTTAAGTTATATCAAATATTCTTCCCTATGGGATGCATACTATATATATTTGGAATAATAAAACGGCTTAAAAGGGGTTCTTTCAATTTCAGAAACCTCCGCTTTTATCCATATTATCTTGTCCTTACCAATGAACTTGCCAAATATGTCCCCTACAATAGTTGGGGATTCAACTAGATAGTCTGATTCAACCAGAATAAAAAAAAATAGTATTTTCAAAAAGTATATATAACAATCCAGGGATTTTTTGAAGTTAAGAATACTGGGCACTAGTTGAAAGCCCCCCTGATTTTATTTTTTGCAGTTGATTAAAGCAATCACGTTATGTGATACTCTATTTAAACTGTTGTATCCTAAATTTTTGTTTACATGTGTCTCTTCTCAGTAGAACGTAATATTTTGGAGAGCAGGGATAGAAACCTTTCATCTTTGTTGCTCAAGTTACATGTGACACATAGTAAATACCGAGGTAGATCATTGGTGGAATGATGGAACAAAGAGAGGAGACATATTGTGCGGGAACTGGAACTAAAAAAAAAAAAAAAATCTGAGCAAAATCTGAAGGACTGTAGGGAGTGAGGAGGAAAGAAATCCCCTCAGGAAATAGCTTGAAGGAAACTTGCACAGCATGTGCAGTGAAAAGGTGTCAGCTGGCCCAGAAAGCGTATGGGAGAAGGCGATTCAAGAAACTGGAATAAATATCATAAACGCCAAACTGAGAAGAGCTTTGAGCACTGTTCTGCAATCCAGGGTGTCCAATCAAAAATTTAAGCAAAATAACAAGAAGAAAAGTTTAGTGTTTTAGGACCATAACTTGAGCAGTAGTGGAACATGGTTGAGACCACCCATCAGGACAAGAAGGTAACTTCCAATTTAAGCTAAAAGAATGGCAGACAGCAATTTTGAGGAAGGAAATCATTACATTTGATCTTGACATTGTAAGTTTGAGAGGGTCATCCATAAGAAGAACGTAATGGCCATCAGTAATTCTGGAATATGAACCTTTATTTTGGAAAAGGTTTGAATAGTGGATGTGATGAACATGATTAAAGGTGATTTCCTCTGGTGGTTCCGAATGTTCCAGAAAAAGGTGTAATTTTAAAAACTAAAATGAGGGCTGAAAAAATACGTGGCTAGCAAAAGATAATATCAAAAAGAGTTTTAAAAAATTAATTCTAAAATGAGAACAAAGTTAAAATGATATGTCCCTGAGGTCTAGTCAGAATCAGGTAGGTGACCTAGGAGAGAAAAACATTCAGAAGAATTAATGTAATCTCAGCACTTTGGGAGACCAAGGCAGGTGGATTGCTTGAGCTCAAGAATTTGAAATCAACCTGAGAAAGAGTGAGATCCCATCTCTAAATAGAGCCAGGCTTTGTGGTGGGTGCTTATAGTTCCAGTTACTTGGAAGGTTGAGGCAGGAGAATCATTTGAGTTGTGAGCTATGACACCACTGAACTCTACACAGACTGACAAGTGAAACTCAAAAAAAAAAAATGATTAGGGTGAAGAGAATTTGTTCTGGAAGACAAAGAAGAGCTTTCATCGAGTTGTTTATTTGAGTGGCAATTTTATACATGCTTTCTCTTCTAATTTTTACCAAAAATGTGAGAATAAATTGTTTTCATTGTAATTTTTTTTTTTTTTTTGAGACAGAGCCTCAAGCTATCCCCCTGGGTAGAGTGCCATGGCATCACAGCTCATAGCAACCTCCAACTCCTGGGCTCAAGCGAGTCTCCTGTCTCTGTCTCCCAAGTAGCTGGGACCATAGGCGCCCACCACAACGCCTGGCCATTTTTTGGTTGTAGCCATCATTGTTGTTTGGCGGGCCCGGGCTGGGGATTCGAACCCGCCACCTTAGGTGTACGTGGCTGGCGCCTTAGCCGATTGAGCCACAGGCGCCGAGCCAATTGTTTTCATTGTAATAGAGCGTCAGAGAAATGATATTGTTTGTCCAAGTTTATGGCCCATATATACAGAGTCAGGATTTTAAACCCCAACCACCTGTATCTAAGCCCATAAAATTAAGAAATTGGGATCAGAAAGAATAATTCTGTAATAGGAAGTCCTGGAAATAGAGCCCATCTCCAGAGTCTGAGACGTCAGTTGTGGCAACACCGTCAGGAGCCAACATGAATTCAGGGATGAAGTGTGCGGTTAGGTTGTATGAGGAGAAGTGGCATTCATTACCAAGAACATAACCTCAGTTCTTTTTCTAATCTGAGTTACAACACAGATTTAATATGTACCCAAACATTATGCTAGAAAATACCTTAAAAAACAGATTTTTTTTTTTATTGAATGGTAGCTATGTACATTAATGCACTTCTGGGGTACAGTATGGGGTTTTCACACACAATCCGAAACACTTCCATCAAACTGGTTAACATAGCCTTTTAAAACGTTGACATTCTACTCTTAGAAAGATTCACTTGTACCCCTGTAAGATAAACCTCAGAAGTGATCCCTCCAATACCTCTCCCTCCACCCATTCCCCCCTCCCCTCTCCCTCCCCATATTCTTAGGCTGTTATTAGGTAATAGCTTTCATATAAAGGTAAAAATTAGTTTCATAATAGGGTTGTGTACATTAGATACTTTTTCTTCCATTCTTGTGATACTTTGCAAAAAAGAACATTTTCCAGCTCCATCCATGTGAACATGAAGGATGTAAAGTCTCCATCTTTCTTTATGGCTGCATAGTATTCCATGGTGTACATATACCACAGTTTGTTGATCCATTCACGGATCGATGGGCACTTGGGCTTCTTCCATGACCTGGCAATTATGAATTGGGCTGCAATAAACATTCTGATACAAATATCTTTGTTGTAATGTGATTTTTGGTCATCTGGGAATATACCTAATAAAAGATTTGCAGGGTCAAACGGCAGGTCTATTTTTAGTTCTCTAAGTGTTCTCCAGATGTCTTTCCAAAAGGAACATATTAGTTTACATTCCCACCAGCAGTGTAGGAGTGTTCCCTTTTCTCCACATCCACGCCAGCATCTTTGGTTT
>CAUYQV010090125.1:0-19912 GCA_963574575.1 Galagoides demidoff
GATACTAAGATTGATAGCTTCCCTTATAAGTCATGTTATGTGATAGCTTGAGCCTATGGAACTGGACATTTGGTTATATAATTATCAGTGTTCATTTGCATTTATCATTGCCCAAACCACAACCCTTGGGGATCACCCAACAAAAAACCGTATAAAACGCTTTGTGCTATATTTATATTATTTTAAATATAAATCTAAAGGAGCTCAATTTAATCAAGCCACAAAGAATTCTTTTTTTTTTTTTTTTTTTTTTTGGAGGGGCCCAAAACGATAACCCCGGGGGTATCGTTTCGGAACTGTCAAAAAAAAAAAAAAAAAAAGACAATAGAAAAAAAAGAAATACTTCAAAATCATTCTATTTAATCTGGATACACCTGATATTAAAATTGGAGAAAATATATTATTATAAAGGGGAAATTACAAACATATTTCACTTATAAATGAAGATACAATATTCTAAACAACATATTATGGGTTGAATTAAAAATTAATGTTTAAGTAATATACTTTGGTCAGAATTAAATCCACTTTATGTGAGAATTAGTCACTCTTTCCTTTTCTTTTTTTTTCTTCTTTTCCTTTCCCTCACCCCCTCCCTCCTTCCCACATGCCCCACTGTCATTAATTGTCCTCATATCAAAGTTGAATACATAGGATTCATACTTCTCCATTCCTGTGATGTTTCATTAAGAATAATGTGTTCCGCCTCCATCCAGTTTAGTACAAATGCTGCAAAATCTCCATTTTTTTAATGGTTGAATAATATTCCATGGTATACATATACCACAGCCTACCAATCCATTCCTGGGTTGAAGGACATTTAGGCTGTTTCCACATTTTAGCAAGTGTAAATTGGGCTTTGATAAACAGCCTAGTACAAGTGTCTTTATAATAAAAGGGTTTTTTTCCTTCTGGATAGATGCCCAGTAATGAGATTGCAGAATCAAATGGGGTGGGGGTGTCTAGGTTGAGTTCTTTGAGGTTTCTCCATATTTCCTTCCAAAAATGTTGCATTAGTTTGCAGTCCCACCAGCAGTGTAAAAGTGTTGCTTTCTCTCCACATCCATGCCAGCATCTGTAGTTTTGAGATTTTATGATCTAGGCTATTCTCACTGGGGTTAGATGAATCTCAGGGTCGTTTTAATTTGCATTTCTCTAATAATTAGGGATGATGAGCATTTTTCTGTGTGTTTGCTAGCCATTTGTCTGTCGTCTTTAGAGACGATTCTATTCATCTCTCTTCCTCATTGATATATGGGATTGTTGGGTTTTTTCTTGTGGATTAATTGAAGATCGTGGTTATTTAGCTTTACTCTGATTCAAATTATGCAAATATCCTTTCCCATTGGGTAATTTGTCTATTTGCTGTACAGAAGCTTTTCAGTTTAATTAAATCTCATTTGTTTATTATTGCTATTGTTGCTATTGCCATGGCAGTCTTCTTCATAAAGTCTTTCTCCAGGCTGATATCTTCCAGTGTTTTTCCCATTCTTTCTTTGAGGATTTTTATCATTTCATGCCTTAAATTTAAGTTCTTTCATCAAACTAGCTAAGATAACCTTCATGTCATTTGATGAGAGTATTTCAAAATGTATATGAAAACAGCACACTGTACCCCATGATTGCATTAATGTACACAGTTATGCTATAAGAAAAAAAAATTAAGTTCTTTACCCATCTTCAATCAATTTTCATGAGTGGAGAAAGGGGCAGGTCCAGTTTCAGTCTTTTACATGTGGATATCCACTTCTCCCAGCTTCATTTGTTGAATAGGCAGTCTTTCCCCCAGTGGAGGCTCTTATTTGGTTTATCAAAGATTAGGTGGCTGCAAATTGTTGGTTTCATTTCCTGGTTTTATATTTGATTCCAAATATCTATATCTCTATTTTTGTGCCAGTACCATGCTGTCTTGGCCACTATGGCCTCGTAATATAGCCTAAAATCTGATATGGTGATATCCCCAGCTTTGTATTTATTATTAAGAACTGCCTTAGCTATACAAGGTTTTTTCTGGTTCCATACAAAACGCAGAATCATTTTTTCCAAGTCTTGAAAGTAAGATGTTGGTATTTTAATAGGGATGTTGTTGAATTGGTAAATTTCTCTGGGAAGTATAGACATTGATGTATTTTTACTGACATTATACAGGTCAACATTTATAGATTCTTACATCACAGATTAACAGACTAAATGTTCAATGTGCCTGTTACTCTTCTTCGGAAAATGGTAGTTACCTGCCATCAGACTTTTTTGTCCTGAAACTATATGAACTTTTGTAATTCTAAAAGGGAATAGAAGAGAGAGAATTCATTGAAATAGTTGAAATTAATGAATAGACAGACTAGCAATTGGAAAATACTATTGCTTATGCTCTGAAGAGCTCATCATTACTTTCCTAAAAATATTCAAAACAAACTCTTCTGATTCTCCACTACATCCTCTGTCTAGTAGTTTTGCATTTCCACAACTAGGGGCAATACATGTCCCAAAGAAGACAAATAATACCCATTCTCCTGTACTGGGGCTGACACTTGTTTTGATACTATCTTGAGGGCCACCCACATTATAGGGTATATCATTACATAACATCCAATGTTGATTATCTTTCATAATCTTAAAAATACTTATTCTCCAGAGATGAACAAAGAAAACCTAATAATCCAAAGAAAATTATAAAATGCCTGAAGAGTTCCATGAAATGGTTCCTCTAACCTTACGATCCCATGCATGTGGATTTCGCTCCCTGTACAGCAGAATGATTGTTATCTCTACACAAGAATTTCCTAGTCACCTTTGACCTTAATGAAATGCCAGTTGACACTGACAGGTTGTCTCTTTGTACATCATGGTTCGTTAATAACTGGGACTCCTCATCCAAACTAAAGAAAAGCTCTAGCAAGCACTTGCTTTAAGCCTACGACATAAGCATATTCTGAGACTGACTGACACAAAACTCTCTTCTGATGGTCTCGTTGAACTCTTCTTTATCTTCTCACTTTGTGGGGACATCATCACTTTGTTGCTAGTACTATGGATTCATGGAACAGTAGAGAATCTTAGCAGGGCCCTGGCAGCAAAGAAGGCAGCGTCTACGTATGTGTGTGTGTGTGTGTGTGCACGCCTGCACACGTGTGTATGTGTGTTTCTAGCCCCACTGTTCTCCCTGGCAGCAGAGTCTACTGTGAGATTGGCTGCCAGTGGTTTAAAAAAAAAAAAAAAGACTCTAAATTCTTCCCAACACCTCCAGGATTTGTGCCTTTGCTGGTGGAGAAAAGAAGACTTAACTCTTAAACATGTCTTTTATGAATAGTAAGAATGTCTTTCTAGTTTATAAAATTAATAAATGACTATAACTGTTGCTACATGTCTATCTGCCTCAAAAGATCTTGGACCCTTTAAGTTAGGAGCAACGTCTTACTCATTTTTGATACTAGTGTCCATTAAAGTGCCTGGCCTAGAGGAGGGATTCATTAAAAGACAGTTGAATAAATAAGCAACAAACATTGTGAAACAACTACTATTTACCTTTTATTAATTTACAATTAACTGTAATGTATTTGAATTAATGTGTTCATTCAAAAGCAATAAACAAGTATCTGCTATGTGTCTGACACTGCATCAGTTCTGGGGAAACAAACATGAAATCGACACACCCCTGCCCTTGGAGCCCTGTAGCTGGCCAGAAGCAGGGGTCACAAACACAAAAGACTGCATTCCAAAGGGGCCAAGTACACAGTGAGCAAAGTTGGAGAAGCTCATGGTTCTACCCAGTGGAAAGAGACGGTGAAAGGAAAACTCAGAGAGGAGGCTATGTTTGTCCTGGTCCTAAAAGGACAAAGAAAGAGAAGGGGGTTGTCGTAGAAGAGGAAAAAGCATGCACAAGAGGAAAGGTAGAAAAGAACAGGACTTGCTTAGATAATGGTGAGGTTGTCTGGAGAGGTCAGAACTCCAGAGGGATAGCTGGGGAGTGACTGGAAATGAGTGTTCGAGATCTTGAATGTAAGTGCAAAGAGTGTGGAATGTGTTCCCTTGGCAGTCCAACCCTCATGAAAGGTGTGTGGCCAGAGAGCAACCCCACCTCCTCTGCATTCTGGTGACAGTTACTGTGATGGGGAGGAGTCAGACAGATGGCAAAAGAGTTAGAAGGTTGTGACAAGGAAGAGAGTTTCTGCTCCCAAAGAGACCCTCATATTGCACACTCCGCACACACAATTTCCAGGTCCAGACCTGGGGTCTGAGTGTGAGGTGTGAGGTCGGGGTATCCGATGGCCTCTGTAGTTCAGTCCCTACCGCATCCCACATACAACCAAACTCAAGTCAACATACTGTGCAAAAAGACAAACTTCTGACAGTTGAGCCACTAGTGTCTGTCTGAACACACTTAATAAAGACAGTCTGTCCTTGTTTGCTCCAGGTTCCATGTTTTCGTCTGTGTGTCTCTGCTTCATGAGAAAAGAGATTAACACCAGAAGGGCAGTGTGTGACATTCTTCGACCATTTGCCACCGCCCTGCCCTGGGTGATCTCATGTGGAGGTGAAGTAATGGTACAGTTGCTCCTTGTGTGCTTTGCTGAGTTTGCAGGCAGAAATGCCAAGTGGAGGGTTTATATGTTTGACTGAGAGAAATAAAGGAGTGTTTTATATCACACGTGTATTATATTCATGTAATAATGTACATTGTAACTGACTCAAGTCTGGGATTTATAAACATGAACTTAGTTTATCTGGTTTCTTTACTCCTCTCCATATTATCCAACTTGTTTATAAGAAGTAAAACAAATTATCAGAATTTTACAAGAGCTAGAGAGGCAAGATAGTGGACTAGACTCAGCCTGTGTATGCTGTTTTTAAGAAGAGGGTCAAAAGTTGTGGGTGGATGCCCACCTCTGAATGGGCCTGCTTGGAAAGAGCATTGTGAATCACCAGAGAATCGATGGGGGAGACAGTCAGGGTGAAGCAGAAGGGAAGGAAGTGATCCATTTTGCAAGATCAGATGCTACCTGGAGGAGGCATCTACCCAAAGGAAAAGAAGTTGTTTTTATCAAAAAGACACCTACATTGTAATGTTTATTGCAGCATAATTCACATTTGCAAAGATGTGGAATCAACCTTGGTGCCCATTGATTCATGAACAGATTAAGAAAATGTGGTATGTATGTATGTAGCATGGAGTAGTACTCAGCCATGAAGTGTCTTTTGCAGAATAGAATTAGAGACCATTATCTTAAAGAAATTGTTCTTTTTTTTTTTTTTTTTTTTTTTTTTTTTCAGTTTTTGGCTGAGGCTGGGTTTGAACCTGCCACCTCCAGCACATGGGGCTGACGCCCTACTCCTTGAGCCACAGGTGCCGCCCAAGACCATTATCTTAATCAAAGTATCTCAGGAATGGAAAAACAAATACCACATGTACTTGCTAATAATTCGGAACTAATTGATGAGCACACATGGGCACAAAGAGAGGTAAAGTTGGAAATCAAGATGGACGAAAGGGGCTCAGTGCCTGTGGCTCAAGTGGCTAAGGCGCCAGCCACGTACACCTAAGGTGGCAGGTTTGAATCCAGCCTGGCCCGCCAAACAACAATGATGGCTGCAACCAAAAAATAGCCAGGCTTTGTAGCAGGCGCCTGTGGTCCCAGCTACTTGGGAGGCTGAAGCAGGACACTCGCTTGAGCCCAGGAGTTGGAGGTTGCTGTGAGCTGTGATGCCACAGCACTCTACCCAGGGGGACAGCTTGAGGCTCTGTCTCAAAAAAAAAAAAAAGCACAAAAAAGGATGGGAGAAAGGGAAGAAGGGACAAACTGAAGCCAACTGGGTACACTGAACGCTATTCAGGTGACAGACACACTCAAAGCCCCAACTTAAACATTGTATGTGTAAAAGGCAGGCATCCATGTAACAAAAACATTTCACCACCCTTAATATTTTGAAATAATAAAGAAAATCTAAAAGAATATATAAAAGCAAGTTGCATTCAACATTCAATTTTCTTAATACTTAAAAGGCAAAATGGTAAGAGTTGTTATTGGTGTAGGGATGGAAATATAGGTGATTGTTTTTTTCTCTTTTCTTTGTTTTTGATAATGTGATATGTTTTTAATTGCTATCTGGAGATGATACATACGCTAACTTTCTCCCAACAGAGCCCTAAAAATGAGCAGTACTGATCAGATTCTGCCCTATTTAAATGTCAGAGTTACCTTCTGGAAGTGTCTAGTTCCCCAAGTTGCAAGCCCTCTAGGATGGCCCCTCACAAATGCAGGAGAACCAGGTCCTCTTCTCCTTTCTGTGGTCCCCAATACCCTTCATAATTGGCTCTTAAAGTTCTTCTACCTCAACAGGCTTCTCATTCAGAACTTTTTTCCCTCACTGATTTTCCAGCCACCTATTACAGCTCCTCAGTAAGCTGTGCCACCAATTCGACTCAGTCACAATCGACATCCAGTTAGGAACGGGGTAGATGACCTACCTCTTATTAATACATTAGAATGATGCAAATACACTAATTTTTGTTGCTGGGTTTTGTGGGGTGTTCTCTTTTTTGTATTTCATTAGTTTGTTTGGGGTCTTTGTTATTACTGTTGGTTGTGGCCAAACAAAGAGTGTACTCACATTGTCCTTGGAAGTTACCTTAGACAGGACACTTTGTCAATGCCCTGTAACATGTTTATGCATGTCCATGCCCTTTCGGCCTAAGTCAACTCTTGTAAACTTAAAGTAAGGAAATAATTAAAACGCAAAAAATAACATACGTACAAAGATTCTTATAATAATATTAATCTACCGCAGTGTTTTTCTACCTTTTTTATCTTATGGCACACTTAAACCTATAGTTAAATTTTGCAGCACACCAGTTAACAATCACTGATCTATAACAATAAGAGTAAATAATAGAATAATTATATATTATAATCAGTAATACTTACACTTTATTTTGCCTGTGAGATTCTTTCTTTAATGAAACATGATACATGTACTATGTAAATTGCTTTAAATAGTTTTTTTTTTTTTTAAAGCAACTCCTCTAGATGAAACCAGGAGGCAGAGGTAGGAAACCAGGTCTGCTTGCCTGTGCTTCTGACCTATCTCCACTCTGCAAGATGGCCCCAAACCGCTTCTGAGAATCCTCAGGGCACTGTGGAATGTAGCAGAAAAAATACTGTGACGTCATTTCTGTTGTCAGTACAAATAAGTGGGTAAGCCATATAAACAGTGTTTTATGAGGCAATGTTTATAAAGTGATGCTGAAGAAGAAGAGTGAAATACATCCAGACTGGGCAGGAGCAGGGCGCCAGCCCCATGTACTGGAGGTGGCGGGTTCAAACCAGCCAAAAAATGCAAATAAATAAAAAAATAAATACATCCATACCATGTGTGGTACAAATATGTGTAATTAAGATCAGAATGATGGTGCATAGATGAACATAATTGGTCTTATCTTACAATGTTGTTTTACAAACATATATGTGTCCCTCTACTTAAGGGAAATGTGTTTTATCAAGCCCACTAATTAGCCTTAATGCTTAAGCAATTAACCTGGCCATCCTCAGTATTCTTGTCTTTACTACATAAAATGGGAATAATTATGTTACCTGTGTCATGGGGTTATTGTGAGCCTCATGTGAGGTGGTGTGTGAATAGTGCTTTAAAGAATGCCTCAACAGGCTCAGTGGCCGTAGCAGAGTGGTTACAGCGCCAGCCACATACACTGAGCTTGGTGGGCTCAAACCCAGCCTGAGCCAGCTAAACAACTGCAACAAAAGAATAGCCAGGCATTGTGAAAGGCACCTATAGTTCCAGTTACTTGGGAGACTGAGGCAAGAGAATCGCTTAACTAGTTTGAGGCTGCTGTGAGCTGTGATGCCATCCCACTCTACCAGGGGTGACATAGTGAGACTCTATCTCCAAAAAAAAAAAAAAGAATGCCTCAACAGATTCTAGCTGTCATTAGCAATGACCATTTCAGTATATTCAGCTGATGTTTGAGGTGAATTGTGGAAACCACAGAGAAAAGTTCAGATTAAGCCAGCTACCCATCTTTTCACTCTTTCTGCTCAGTGCAGTAAATGCCTACCCTGCTCTTGGACTAAGACTCTTTGTAGCAACAGGGCAACCACAGGAAACAGCAAGTCTGTGTGCTTCTAGACCCTCACCACATTCCCCTCTCTAATATTGATAAGTAGAATTTCCCTTCTCAAAACCTTAAGAATTAAAAAATCAGGACAGCCACGTGAAGCTCCATTCTTCTTGCATATATCCCTAATACATGAAGTTTTACTTCAGGCCGTATATTTTTATTTAATCTGATGTTCTATACACACACAGATTGAGGGAGATGTTTAAAATAACGCTTCAACATTTAAATGAATTGGCTAAATATTGAAAAGGACAAAAAAAGTTCCACCTTTCTGTTATGCTCCCTGTCACATGAACACAGGGTCTGTTTCAGCCTTACATCTGAAATAGCAGCTTCTTAAATTTAGTATCACTCTTTAGTTTTGCATCAACTTCAGTTGGTTAAATCAGCAAACCACACTGGCTTAATTGATATCTTAATTCATTGATTAAAGCCTTACAGTTTTGCTAAGACTGACTCACTTTTAATAAGGTATTGAAAGAAATACTTCCAGGCTAAAGTTCTTTTTTTTTTTTTTTGAGATGGCGCCTCAAGCTGTCCCCCTGGGTAGAGCCATGGCATCACAGCTCATAGCAACCTCCAACTCCTGGGCTCAAGCGAGTCTCCTGCCTCCGCCTCCCCAGTAGCTGGGACCACAGGCACCCGCCACAACGCCCGGCCATTTTTTGGTTGCAGCCATCATTGTTGTTTGGCGGGCCCAGGCTGGGGATTCAAACCACTACCTTAGGTGTACGTGGCTGGTGCCCTAGCCCATTGAGCCACAGGCGCCCAGCCAGGCTAAAGTTCTTAAGAGAACAATCTCTTCCCCTCCCTCCACCCCCACCCTGGCCATGCTTCTTTTTTTCTTGGAACTGTTTTACCCTCTGTTTGAAAAGCACTATACATCAGCAGTGACATCTAGTGTTTACCTAAAAAGAAATCTGGAGCTTCCAGATTGTTCTTACTTGTATCTTCCTTGTTGATAGACTGTGGGCAATCAAATAATAACAGTTTATGATGATTCCTGAAAGTGCCTCTTCTCGTGCAAGGTGCACAACAAACTTGCTGTGTTGATGGTATTATTAGTCTCTTTTTATGGATTAGATAGTGAGACCTAGAGTATTAAAGACTTGCCCATGTTCACATCCTTCTGAGGAGCATCAATACCTCCTTCATGGCACTGCCCTTAAACTCAAATCTAAAAATATTCAGAGAGCGGTGCTCACATTTGGACTCTGTGATTTAGTTGGCAGTAGTTAGGGGCAGTAAGCCCAAAGGCTTCCCAAATTTTTTTTCTTATAGAGAAATCAGTGACCTGATGTCCCTAGAAACCCAAGGCTAGAAATTTCTAATCATGTTCACATTGACTTGTTGAGAAGTTCTACTTCCTCTAATTCTAGGAATGTCCTGTGCACGGATGTTTGGGGAGATACAGCACCACAAGGGGGAAACTAGACTGGCCAGGGCAGTAGATGCTTTCAGTGAAATTTCTGAGGCTTGATGGGCGAGATATGATCTTGACACAGCAGAAAACCCAGTTGGATAAGGTGTGAAGAAAGAACACTAGCTAACCTCTAACTCCACAGAGAGTCTCAACCAAGAAGGGCATGCCAAACAGCAGTGACAAGATGGTAAGTAGAACGCAGAGACCCTCGGTAAGAAAACCTTGGATTAAAAGGCTTGTACTAAAGGGGTCTTTGAAATCCACTGACAGATCAAAACTGCTTGAAGCCCTCAATTCAGTTCATGCCTCTCACATAGGAGAAAATGCTCATGGATGCGACTCTATCTCACTTGGGGAAGACTTAGGCAGGAAGTATGGATTTAGAGAAGCACGGGTGGAGACTAACCCAACGTTTAAGCAGCCTTGCAACCAGGAAATTTAAATGCCAACTTGCATTTTACTGGAGGCAAATTCTATGCTTAGTAGAGCACGAAGGGCATGGCAAATGTTTACTCTTCGTGAACTCTTCCCCTGCCTTTTCTTCCCTGGCAGCAGCAGAGGCAGGGCTCAGTAGGATCAGTATAGAGCTCAGACGATTAGGTGGTACCCAGGGCAGGTGGCAGGCGCGCCCCCAGAGGGAGCAGTGGCCAGGAGATGCTCAAGTCCTGAGGGTTGGAAAGAGAGAGAAAGAGGAGGGCATGAAAAAGAAGAAATTATAAAACACCAAGGGAGCTGACACCTTACTCGTGAGCACAAACGAGACACTTCTTGGGAATATGTATATGTATCTAGAAATAGTAAGGCGAGGGAGCCTTTAGAAGGGGGGAAATCCGGCCGAAGGGAGTTAAGGCCGCGGCGTCTAGGTTCCCTTTGGCCAGGCCACGCCCCCAGCGCAGGTGCGCTAGTCTGATCCGACAGCGCCACCTGGAGCTCAACGTGAGGAACAAATCACTGCTGCCCGGGCCCCTTCCTTTTTTCCCTTAGGGAAATTTACATAACTCACATAATTTTCCCTGTATAAAATTTATTTAATACTTATTAAAATACTCTTTTGTTTTCCTCACATAGTGTCCCTTTCAAATACTGACCATTTACTACAAGAGCGTCTTTTCCATCCTTCTTCCCCTCGTCTCTGATGCTCGCCTCCTCTGAGTATGTCGGCAGAGCTATCTGTCATGTGTCAAACATGGAAGAGATGTTGTCCGGGGTGAAGGGACCTCCTAAGTATGGGGAGTATGACATCTATTATATTGTGAGGGAAGGCCATCACATGAATCAGCTCCGTGGCAGTGAGATTTACGCTGCTGAACATTGCATGAAAACTTTTAGGAGCATCTCAAAATTCTGAAATACTGTAGAAAATAGTTTGTGAACATATATATATACACGTGGTTGTGCTAACACTTAAAAACGATAACATCTTGTGGTATATGTACACCGCGGAACATTATGCAGCCTTAAAAAAAGATGGAGACTTTACCTCTTTTGTGTTTACATGGATGGAGCTAGAACATATTCTTAGCAAAGTATCTCAAGAATGGAAGAAAAAGTATCCAATGTACTCAACTCCACTATGAAACCAATTTATAAACACCCACACTTTCATATGAAAGCTATAACCCAACTACAGCCCAAGATGAAGGGGAAAGAGGAGGGGGAGGATGAATGGAGGGAAGATAATTGGTGGGGACCACACCTATGGTGTATTGTACAAGGGTACATGTTAAATCTACTAAGTGTAGAATATAAATCTTAACACAATAACTAAGAAAATGAGGTGAAGATTATGTTAATCAGTTTGATGAAAGTTTTTCAAATTGTATATAAAACCAGTACGTTGGACCCCATAGTTGCATTAATGTACACAGCTATGATTTAATAAAAATAAAAAAATAAAAAACTATAACATCTTTTAAGAATTTTTTTAGAGCAAAGAGTAGTGCTCAGGAGAAATACATTTAAAAAAGAAGTTTTACAGGATCACTATGCCCTCAGGATAACATCAAAGCTGATGTATAATTATGGTTTTATACCCAGTCTTCCACAGAAGCACAAAATTAATCCAGAAAAGTAAAGATTAATCTTTTTAAAGTAAAGATTTTTTCAAGTAAAGATAAATTTGTTTTCTGGATTAGCTTTGTGCTTCTGTTCCAAATTTTTATGGAAAAAATTTTTTTTCATTAAATAAATGTCTATTGATGTCTGTCATGTGTCAAACACCACGTAGGCACTAGAAACACAGTTAACAATAACAAAACCTGTCATCAAAGAAGTTACATTTCAATAAGAGAAACAGACAAATGGTATTGAAAAATAAATATTATGTTAAGGGGCTATAAAAATTATAAAGCAGGGTAAGGAGAAAGAAAGTAGCAAGGCTGCTCCTTCCAAGATGTGGTTGGGGAAGGACACTTGAAAAGGTGACATTTGAATGAACAAGGAAGTGATCCATGTAAATAGGGAAGAACATTCTAGGCAATAAAAAAAAAAAATGTTTTTTTAATATATATGTCCACTGCAAAGGCTTGAAAAGGCCTGTTAGGAGGAATAAGGAAGGTGTTGGGACTGGAGTGCAGCAGTAGGACAGGGGGAGAGAATGAGATGGGGCAGCCCAAGCACAGGTCATTAGAACTCAACAGGCCATTTTATTCTGAGTGGCAGGAAGTCACTGAAGGATGCAGTTCCTTGGAATGAAGCACTCTGAGCCACTCTTCTTTGTTTATTTGTCTAGTTTGGCCTCTGAATAATGAATGCATTGATTGGGTCTTTCTTTAATATTTGACATATTTTGGAGATACATTAAAGAAAGGGATAATTTTTAAACAAAACCTAATACTGTTACACCTCTCCACCTCTATAAGCCTCCCAGTTACCCCCCCTAAGTTTAATTCAGTTAGTAGCTATTTTCCCCCATTTTCCTAGAGACTGTAAAAGCCTTAATGTAGATTTACATTTATGTTTCTCTGTCTACTAAATGAGACCCTGCTACACAAGTTTTCTCCTATACAATTTTCTTTCACTTAACATGCCTTAAGCACTCTGAGCTACTCTTTGCAAAAATCACACTGGCTGCTGCTCTTTGCAAAAATCACACCGAATGTAGGGTGGAAGGAGAAAAGCAAAGAGACCAGTGGGAAGCTATAGTTTATGTGTGGCATCCACAGGACTTGGATTTGATGTGGGTTTGAGAGAGAAGAGAGGTACCTGTGAGTTGTGAGTTGCTGGTGAAGCCCTTTACTGAGATGGAGCATCCTGGGGAAAAGGATGGTTGCAGGGCAGAACAAGGGGATGGGGTGGACTCATCTGCTTGGACATGTTAATTCCAAAATGTCTGTCAGACATCCCATGGAGCAGTCTTATAGTTAGGTTCAGGGGAGTGGTTGGGACTGAAGATATATAGACATATGTATGTATAAACACACACACACATATATATATAATGCATGCTTTTAAATGCTATTTTAAAGTCATAGGCCTGGGTAAAAATCACCCAGGGAATGAGTGAAGTAGAGAGCGAAAAGACTGGAAAAGACCAGTTGGTGAGATGGCAGGAAACCAGGAAATTCATCTACAAGTGAATGTCAAATAAGTAAGTGGATAGAAATACACATGTACCCAGGTCTAGTAAATAATTAAATTCCTGATCAGGCAGTCAATATTTCTCTGATTTTGTGCCAAGCACCAAAGTGTAATAGAAGATCAAAAAGTTTAGGAGGCCCCATAGAAAACTGGGGGCTTTGATTCATGACTTAATTACATAATATTTTGTATGTAAGCTTACCTACCTGAGATTATTACAGAACAAGAGTGTGCAATTCACTTTTACCAAGTCATTTGAAAGACGCTGTCTGAACTGGTGATAAATCAACATGTTTACAATAAACATGAACAGGTTCCAGGGACTAATTCAAGCATTAACCTACTATTGAACATTAGTATATTTGCTAGTAACATGTCAAAATAGACAAACCTGAGATCTTTTATTTAAGAAAAGATTAATGAACTCAGCCCTGGCCAAACTGTAACAAAAAAATAGCTGGCTGTTGTGGCGGGCGCCTATAGTCCCAGCTACTCGGGAGGTTGAGGCAAGAGAATCACCTAAGCCCAAGAGCTGAAGTTTGCTGTGAGCTGTGACAGCACAGCACTCTACTGAGGGTGATAAAGTGAGACTCTATCTCTAAAAAAGGAAAAGAAAAGATTAAAATGAAATATTTCCTCCTAACCTTTTTGATCTTACTAATTTTTAACAAGCATACACTTTCATTATGTACATGTATGACAAAAAGTTTTTGTTTGAATATGAAAACAGAATATCCTTGCAATAAAGAAAACAAATAAAGCTCCCTGCTTCCTGCCTTCCTTAATGTTGGTTTAGAAGCAAGATTTGGCTGTGCTTTTTCTTAATAAAGTCATTTGAGGAAAAGAATATTTGGAGCTCATGTTTCAAAACCTTGTGATGAGTAAGCAAGTTCAGCCAAAAGCATCCTTTGGGTAGCTACAAAACACAACAGAACTTTTCATTATTGAAGAAAGAGCATTTCAAGCTTGTGTTTGTTCAGGCTCCAATTTCTAAAGAAAAAAAAAAAGAAAATATTTCCACTACATAGGAAATACAAAGAGCAAATAGATGGGGGTTTGGGAATTGTTGTTTCACTATTTGATCTCAGGATATCTGAGTGATGGATGAGATAACCCAGAATAAACATGGTCCCTATGCCAAGAGAATGGGGCACTGCTGGGCACATGATATTTGGGAGGCCCCTGGGGAGCATGGCTGTAAGACTGTCATGAATCCCAAAGACTTTGATTATATAACAACCCTGAAAATTGTCTTCAAAAGTCTTTGTACCTGCAAAAGCCCTTCTTACTCACAGAACTGTGATTAACCTGACTCATTTATCTCAGCCAGTGTTTCCCATCTGCATTCCCATTTTTCTTGTCTGGCTTCTCATCCCAGCTGTCTGAGAAAACATGGCATCTACTGTATCAAATGCTAAGTTTCTTTAAAAGAAAGTTTCCATGAAAATAAAACAGGATAAAATGAAGAAATAGGCTACACTGGGCTTTTTTAGATATGCTGTCTCATTTCCTTGAATTATACAACTTTGTTTCCTTTTATCCAGTCAATAAGTAGTTCTAAGCGATATTTTGAGTTCCTGGGGCCTACACTGAGACTTCCTCACAAGAACTTGAGAATAAGTAAAATGAGTTTAAAATTCAATCAGTTTCTCAGGGTCAGGTTTTATAACATAGACCTTACTAAGAAGAGCAGACATATCAAACTCTCCTGAAAGGACAGAGTGGTCTTCATATCTGAAAGTCTTACTTGAGTGAATGTGTTAACATGTCCAAGGAAAGAATGTTCCAACTAGGAAAAAGGTTGTTTACTGACAGAAGAACAGACAACTGAAAACAACAGAATTACATATTGAAACAGGTTATACAAACATTATCCAGTTTTTAAAAAAACATTAGTTATCTGGCCAAGTATTTTAGTCCTTTTAGCAAAACTATCCATATATTTTGGAGGAAGAAATGGGAGGCATAGTCAAAAAGAATGCTGTCATTGCTGGTCTCATTTTGAAAATCATTCGTTTAGTGAATTGAATGCTTCTGACTATTGCTATAAAATATTTCTTTCTTCTATTCACACTCACAAAGAAAACTTCTGATATGATTTGTTTTTCTGTGTAGTGTGGCTTTCCTGGTGGTTCTCAATAGTTACTTCTTCACTCAGTAGTCACACTGCTGTCAGTATTACAGCTTGTCTAAGCGTTGGTGTTCCCTACAGTCACTGCTGAACAGATACACAATTGATTTTGTTTGGGGTTAAAGCATAAGGGAGCCAGGTTGTCTGCTCTTGTTAGCCCAATTTCCCTAAACTGAAACAAGTGATTATAATGTTAATGAGGGGAGAGGAGCAGAACTCAGCAGCCCAGTGCTTCCAGCTGCAACCCAGGCCTGGGTCTCTGGTTTATTCTTTTGTGAGAACTGAGAAGGTTTCTGCAGGCCTAGGCAAGTGCTCAGAGAAGAACTCCATCTTAAAGTCATTTTCATGGGGAGCACATGAAGCTAAACTGCCATGTCTTAGTGTGGGGTACTGCACCCCTACATTCTGCGCAAATGCAGTGGCACTAGCACATCTAGGTATGCGAATGCAGTGCCACTAGTGCATTTTTCTGCACCAATGCAGTGACACTAGCATGTTTTTCTGAGCCAATGCAGTGGCACCAGCATGTCTTGGCACGCCAATGCAGTGCCACTAGTGCATTTTTCAGTGCCAGTGCAGTGGCATTAACACATCTGGCACACCAACGCAGTGCTACTAGAACATTTTTCTGTGCCAATGCAGTGGCATTAGTGCGTTTTCTGGCACAAATGCAATGGCACTAGCTTGTTTTTTCACGCCAATGTGGTGGCACGAGCGTGTCTTGAAATGCCAATGCAGTGGCACTAGCACATCTTTGCATGCCCAATGCAATGCCACTAGTGCGTTTTTCAGCAGCAAGGCAGTGGCACTAGCACACTTTTCAGTGCAGATACACTGGCACTAGTGTGTTTTTCCACAGCAATGCAGTGGAACTAGTGCATTTTTCAGCGCCAATACAGTGGCAAAGGCGCATTTTCCCGCACCAATGGAGTGGCACTAGCGAGTTTTTCCGCACCAATGCAGGGGCACTAGGGCATTTTTCCGCAATAGAGTGGCACTAGCACATCTTTCAGCACCAATGCAGGGGCACTAGTGCACTTTTCCGCACCAATGCAGGAACACTAGCACATTTTTCCACACCAATGAAGGCATGTCTTCATTGCGCCAATGAAGGGGTTCTAGCATGTTTTTCTGCACCAATGCAGGGACACTAGCGTTATTTTCCGCGCTAAAGCAGGGGCACTGTTGTGTTTTTTGGCACCAATGCTGGGGCACTAGCACATTTTTCAGTGCCAAGGCAGGGGCACTAGTGCATATTTCCAAGCCAATGCATGGGCAAAAGCACGTTTTCCTCGCCAAAGCAGGGGCACTAGCACGTTTTCGGTGCTAATTCAGTGGCACTAGTATGTTCTTTGTGCCAATGCAGTGGCACTAGTGTCATTTTCTGTGCCAACTCAGGGGCACTAGTGCGTTTTCAGTGCCAATGCAGTGGCACTAGTGTTTTTTTGTGCCAATGCAGTGGCACTAGCGTCATTTTCTGTGCCAACACAGGGGCACTGGAACGTATTTCTGCAACAATGCAGGGGCACTAGCACATTTTTCCTCGCCAATGCAGGGTCACTAGCACATTTTTCTGTGCCAATGCATTGGTAATAGCATCATTTTCTGTGCCAATGCAGGGGCACTAGTGCTTTTTCTGTGCCAATGCATGGGCACTAGCGCATTTTCTGCGCCAATGCAGGGACACTAGCATGTTTTTACACCAATGCATAGGCACTAGCACTTTTTTACGCCACTGCAGAGGCACTAGCGCATTTTTTACGCCAATGCAGAGGCACTAGCACTTTTTTATGCCAATGCAGAGGCAACAGCACATATTTTCATGCCAACTGGGAGGCACTAAGGCGTTTCTTACGCCAAAGTCATTAACTTGTTTTTTAACGCCACTGCAGAGGCACTAGCGCATTTTTTACACCACTGCAGAAGCACTAGTGTGTTTTTCCCTGCCAATGCTGAGGCACTAGCTGTTTTTCACCAATGAATAGGCACTAACACATTTTTCCGCACCAATGCAGAGGCAGTAGCGCATTTTTTTCACCAATGCAGAGGCAGGAGTGCAGTTTTTTCCGTGAATGCAGAGGTACTAGTGTATTTTTTATGCTAATCCAGAGGCACTAGCACGTTTTTTACACCAATGCAGAGGCACTAGGGTATTTTTTACGTTGATGCAGAAGCACTAGCGCATTTTTCTGCACCAATGCAGAGGCACTAGCACGTTTCTTACTCCAATAAAGAGGCACTAGCACAGTTTTTTGTGCTAATGCAGAAGCACTAGTGCATTTTTTATGTCAATGAAGAGGCACTAGCGCGTTTTCCTGGGCCAATGCAGAGGCACTCGCACATTTTGTACGCCAATGAAGAGGTGCTAGTGCATTTTTCCATGCCAATGCAGAGGCACTAGAGCATTTTTTATGCCAATACAGAGGCACTAGCACATTTTTTACACCAATGCAGATGCACTAGTGCGTTTCCTGGGCCAATGCATAGGCACTAGCAAGTTTTATAAGCCAATGAAGAGGCACTAGTGTGTATTTTTCACCAATGCAGAGGTACTAGTGCATTTTTTACTGTGAATGCAGAGGCAGCAGCTTGTTTTTTATGCCAATACAGAGGCAATAGCACATTTTTTCACACCAATTGGGAGGCACTAGCGCATTTCTTATGCCAGAGGCACTAGCGCAACTGCATTGGTGCGGAAAAACACACTAGTGCCTCTGCATTGGTGTGGAAAAACCTGCTAGTGCCACTGCCTTGGCATAAAAAATGTGCAAGGGCCACTGCATTGGCGCAGAAAAACACACTCGTTCCTCTGTCTTTCCATAAGAAATGTGGTAGTGCCTCTCCATTGGCATGGAAAAACGAACTAGTGCCACTGTATTGGCTTAAAAAACTCACTAGTGCTTCAGCAAGCACTGGTGTAAAAAACATGCTATTGCCTTTGCACTGGCGTGGAACAGCGTGCTAGAGCCACTGCATTGTCATCAAAAATGTGCTACTGACTCTGCATTGGGGTAAGAACACATGGGTGCCTCTGGATTTGCATTAAAAACATGCTAGTGGCTCTGCATTGGCGTTAAAAATGCACTAGTGCCACTGAATTGGGCTAAAAAACACGCCAGTGCCTCTGCATAGGCATAAAAAACAAGCTAGTGCCTCTGCATTGGCTCGGAAATACACGCCAGAGCCTCTGCATTGGTGTAAAAAATGCGCCACTGCCTCTGCATTGGTGGGGAAAAGTGCTAGTGCCTCTGCATTGGCATTAAAAATGCGCTAGTGCCTCTGCATTGGCATATAAAATGCACTAGTGCCTGTGGATTGGTGCAGAACAACACGCTAGTGCCTCTGCATGGACGTAAAAAATGCACGAGTGCCTCTGCACTCACAGAAAAACAGCCTGGTTGCTCCGAATTGGCATAAAAAATACGCAAGTGCCTCTGCATTGTTGTAAAAATGCGCTAGTACCTCTGCATTGGCGTAAAAAATGCAGGAATGCCTCTGCATTGGTGCGGAAAGGGATTCCCTTTGGGACTGTCATTATTTAGTCCTATTTGTTTGTTTTTAGACGGAGTCTCACTCTATCACCCTGGGTACAGTGCCATGGCATCACAGCTCACAGCAACCTCAAAATCTTGGGCTCAAGTGATCCTTTTGCCTCAGCCTCCTGAGTAGCTGGGATGACAGGTGCCTGCCACAATGCCTCGCTAGTTTTTCTGATTTTTTAGTACAGATAGGATCTTGCTCTTATGCAGGCTGGTCTCAAACCCCTGAGCTCAGGCAATTCACCTGCCTCAGCCTCCCAGAGTGCTCGGATTACACTGTGAGCCACCGTGCCCAGCCTAGTTCTATTCTTTATACTGGATCTCTTATGGTCTGAATGTTTATGATCGCACCACATTCATATATTAAAATCCTGACCCCCCAGATAATAGTATTAGGAAACGGGGTCTTTAGGAGGTGATTTGGTCATGTGGATGGGGCTCTCACAAATGAGATTACTGTCCTTAAAAAGAGATTCAAGAGAGGTGCCTTGCTTCTTCTATCATGTGAGGACACAGCATCTTATTATAAGTTAGAAGAGGCTCTCACTAGACATTAAATCTGCCTTGATCTTGGACTTTACAACCTCTAAAACTATGATAAATAATTTCCTGTGGTTTATAAAGCACTTAGTTTATGGCATCTTGTTATAACAGCCTAAGTCTATTAAGACTAGTCCCAAGGGCTCGATGCCTGTGGCTCAATCGGCTAAGGTGCCAGCCACGTATACCTAAGGTGGCGGGTTCGAATCCCCAGCCCGGGCCCACCAAACAACAATGATGGCTACAACCAAAAAAAATGTCCGGGTGTTGTGGCGGGTGCCTGTGGTCCCAGCTACTTGGGAGTCGGAGGCAGGAGACTCGCTTGAGCCCAGGAGTTGGAGGTTGCTATGAGCTGTGATGCCATGGCACTCTACCCAGGGGGGATAGCTTGAGGCTCTGTCTCAATAAAAAAAAAAAAAAAAAAAGACTAGTCCCAAGGTACAAGAACTCTCCCAATGGCTCCCAACCCAGACCAAGTAGATCAGAGTCCACGCCATTGATAGATGTTTTCATATATATTTTTTAAGCCACAGTGTTTTTTTCTCTACCATCTACAAAGACACTAA
>CAUYQV010090126.1:0-21322 GCA_963574575.1 Galagoides demidoff
GCTGTTTTGTCAGAAGCATCCCAAGCCAAGGAGACTATTCTATCATCTGCATTTTATTTTCCTTTTTTTTTCCTCACTTATTGCAAACCTCTTCAGGCATGCGGAGATAGAGTGACAAAATAAACTCTCATATGCCCATTAGCTTGATATAATTCATAGAAATATTTGGCTATTCTACCTTTATTTTCTTCTAAAGTAATTTAAAGTAACTACAGACCATTCACCCTCAAATACTTCAGTGAGCATTTTTATTTTTAATTAATTGATTTTTTTTTTTGAAGCAGAGTCTCATTGCGTTGCCCTTGGTAGAGTGCCGGATTGTCACAGCTCACAGCAACCTCAAACTCTTGGGCTCAGGCGATTCTCCTGCCTCAGCCTCCCCGTGGACTCAAGTGGATGCTGCAGTGAATGTACCCCCGTGGACTCGAGTGGATGCTGCAGTGAGTTACCCCTGTGGACTCGAGTGGATGCCGCGGTGAGTTACCCCCGTGGACTCGAGTGGATACGCGGTGAGTGTACCCCCGTGGACTCAAGTGGATGCCGCAGTGAATGTCCCCCCGTGGACTCGAGTGGATGCTGCAGTGAGTTACCCCCGTGGACTCGAGTGGATGCCGCGGTGAGTGTACCCCCGTGGACTCGAGTGGATGCCGCAGTGAATGTACCCCCATGGACTCGAGTGGATGCCGCGGTGTTACCCCCGTGGACTCGAGTGGATGCCATGGTGAGTGTACCCCCGTGGACTCAAGTGGATGCCGCAGTGAATGTACCCCCGTGGACTCGAGTGGATGCTGCAGTGAGTTACCCCTGTGGACTCGAGTGGATGCCGCGGTGAGTTACCCCCATGAGTGCAACAGCAGCATTGAAGAAGCCTGGAGAGCGAGTGGGAGGGAATTACAAAGGGTGTTTTCCACAGATTGCTGGGGACTGAGTATTTTTGAGACTTTACTATCTTTCCTTGCAAGAAGTGGTCCACAGCCTGAGGAAGTGGCGGTCAGTTGGTACGAGGTCTGGTGACCATGGTGGTGACCAGGACCAGTGTCCAGGTCCTGCCCTGGTTAGAGCAGTGTTTGTGTGGTGAGGGCTCGGGCGCTGTCTGGCAAGAGGCCCGGCCCGGGTCTGCTGACCAGTGCTGGCCACCTGACTGTGAGCATGCTCAGCATTCCATCCCTTCAGCTGGTTTCGTGTACTTGTTTCACACGCTGTAGTGGACAACACCAGTGCTGGACCACCAGGCAGACACCATTAGCTTGTTTGAGGAACATTCAGTTGTGGACGGTCTTTGGCACTTGGCACTTCATCTTTACTCAGCCACTGTGCCAAACGCTTGTAGCCGACAAAATCCATATTTCATCACACATAACAATATGGCCTAGAAGTGGTTTGCCTTTATGTCACGACAGCAAAGAAGGGCAAGTTTGAGACACTATATGTGGAGCCCATCCACCCACCTTCTGTGCCTTGCCAATTTGTTTCAAATGGGCCAATATTCTGGAACGTTTGAACCTGCCACCTCTGGTATATGGGGTTTCCCTCTTGCTTAAGTTGGTCTCAAATTCCTGAGCTCAAGGGATCCCCTGCCTTGACCTCCAAGATGGATTACAGGCATGAGCTGTCGGACCTGGCCTTTATTTGTGCACCGTAGTAAGTGGGCCCACGACACAGACTGAGCCCTTACTCTCATGGCCATAAGTGTGTCAACAGAACTTACTGCTCATTCTCACCCTGAACTCCTTACCCTCAGACAATTTCCTTACTACTCCCTAGAAATTATTCAATCATCAGTTATCTGCTTTTAGACAAATACATTCTTGCTTTTGACTTACCACTCTATTTTTTTCCTTATAGTTTGAGAAATACAGAAAACCCACAAGTGTAATACTACCATATTGATACCCTGATATGTACCTTTTTAGTTTTTTTCCATGTATGTATAATTTCACAAAAATTAGATGACATGCATAATTTTGTAACCCATATTTCACTTAACATATTGTGGAAGTTTATAGTAACATTGCTTTTTTTAACATGGAAGAAATTAACAAGGCTTAAAATTTAACAAGTATAGAAAAGACAGAGTGAAATCCTAATGGTTCTTCCTAAAAGACTGGTTTTTTTTTTTGGACACTCTGTACAGTGCAGTGGCAATATAGCTCACAGCAACGTCAGAATCCTGGGTTCACCTCCTGCTTCAGCCTCCCGAGTAGCTGGGACTACAGGTGCTGGCCACCATGCCAGCTAGTTTTTCTGTTTGTAGTAGAGATGGCATCTTGCTCTTGCTCAGGCTGGTCTTGAACTCCTGAGCTCAAGGCATCCACCTGCCTCTGCCTCCCACAGTGCTGAGATTACTGGTGTGAGCTGCCACCTGGCTCTAAGAGACATTCTTAAGAGCTGCGTAAAGAGTATCACAAGGATGTACCCCACCTCCAGCTGGAACATCCCTAATCCAATAATCTGAAATGCTCTAAAATCTAAAACTTTTTGAACGCTGTAACATGACACTCAAATGTTTATTGGGTCGTTCCAGATTTTGGATTTTCATATTAGAGATGCTCATCTGATATAATGCAAATGTCCCAGAATCCAAAAAAATCCAAAATCCGAATCATTTTTAGTTCATTTCAAATAAGGAATACTCAATTTGTATTATTAAGTTTTTTTTAGGAGTCACGGCCTCACTCTGTTGCACTGGCTAGAGTGCCCTGGGTGGATCACAGCTCCTTATGACCCTCAGTTCCGTGACTCAGCCTGAGTAGCTGGGGCTGCAGCTGCTGGCATGACACCTGCCTCTCATAGTTGCAGTGAGGTGGTTTCACTGTCGCCAGGCCTCAAGCAATCCTCCCACCATAGGCTTCCAAAGTGCTGGGATCAGAGGCGTGAACCGCTGTGCCCAGCCCTCACCCTCTATCCCGTTTTTGAGTCTGTGTTGCTATTTATGAACATTGAACAGTACTGTAACTTTGGGCCCACTCTGCTTTTTCATTCAGATTTCTGACCCTCCCTGCCCTTCCTTTCCTGTTTCGTCTGCTCTGACCTCTTCCATCATCTCCTTTTCTTGCTGTCACTCCAGCACCAGCCCCTCCTGCACGGTGGTGTTCTCAGTTTCCGGACTGTCCTGCCCCTTCCCTCATCTCTCCAAGGGCCCAACCTGAAAGATACACACAGAAGATAAAAACTTATCTTTTTTCCTGTACCTGTGTTCTTATTTTCAGCTGAATCGTCTGTTTTAAGCCTTTAAGCTTCAGAAGAAAAAAAAAGATTTTATGTGACTGCTCTTGCAGTTAAAAAGCTTTGAAACTTGCTGTGTTCAAGGACCCAGTAAGTATAGCCTCTAAATTTCACTAAGAGAAATGGAGTCCAGGCAGAGTGGGGCTGGGTGTTAAGCCATTAGTGGTTGTTTAGAGTATTACTGTCAAGCTGCTATTTTTGGCATGCATTTTAGCTCCAGTAGATGAAGTATTTGTTTTCTTTTCACAAGTTTTTAAAACCTATCCTTTTATAGACATTAGTAATATATAATATTCTGGTTTAAAAATCTGGGTTCCGGACCGTTTGGGTGTACACATCATTTCTGTATTGTTAAGTATGACGATGATATAATTCCTATTTAACTATCTGGGAAAATGAATTAAATTAGTTTAAGACTAGAGATGCTTGCTTTACGAAGTGTTAAAACAAAGATGACATCAAGATTAACATCAAGATTTTGCCACTTTTTTTGCAGGGATGGAAAATAAAGCAAAGCCGTGTCCATCACCTGTATTCCAGCAGTCCTCTGAAATTTAACTAAAATGATGACTGCTCCTTCTTCAGAGAACTGCTCTTTGACATACCAGTTACATCAGACACACCAGCCCCTCGACGTCAACTGTCTGCTCTTCTTGATCCTTCTTGGGAAAATAATACTGAATGTCCTCACACTAGGCATGAGGAGAAAAAACACCTGTCAAAATTTTATGGCATATTTTTGCATTTCTCTAGCATTTGTTGATCTTTTACTTTTAGTAAACATTTCCGTCATATCCTATTTCAGGGACTTTGTACTTTTAGGCATTAGGTTCACTAGATACCATATCTGCCTGTTTACTCAAATTATTTCCTTTACTTACGGCTTTTTGCATTTCCCAGTTGTCCTGATAGCTTGTGTGGATTATTACCTGAATTTCTCTAAACCCACCAAGCTTTCGTTTAAGTGTCAAACACTATTTTATTTCCTTACGATAGTTTTACTTTGGATTTCAGTCCTGGGTTACGTTTTGGGAAGCCCGGGTGTCTCCCAGACCCTGAAGACACAGAGTGCTCACTCTCATCCCTGTCCTTTCTACAGCAGCAGCCAGAGTTCCTGGCTGTCCTGGTCCATGCTGGGAGTTTTATTTGTGGCTCTGCTCACCTCTTGGTCAGAAGTTATCACCCTGGTACGGGCTATCAGGATAACGTCCTATATGAGTGAGGCAATCTTGTATTTTCCTTTCTTGTCCCACTCTAGTTACATGGTGAACTCTAAAAAAATTCTCCTGTCCAAGCTCATTGTCTGTTTTCTTGGTACCTGGTTCCCATTTGTGCTGCTTCAGGTCATCATCCTTTCACTCCGAGTGCAGATCCCAGCGTATGTTGAGATGAATGTTCCCTGGTTGTACTTTGTCAACAGCTTCCTCATTGCCACAGTTTATTGGTTTAATTGTCACAAGCTTAATGTAATACACGTCACATTACCTGTGGATCCCTTCGTCAGCTGGAAGTGCTGCTTCATCCCACTGATAATCCCTAATTTGGGGCAAATGGAAAAGCCCATCTCAATAATAATTTAGTATGTTGCCATGTTAAAACCAATTAAAACTGTAAAAATTAAGATTTTACAATGGAAAAACTCAGGACATGTAAAGAAATGAACTGAAACTTCCTTGCCTTTTCAGAATGTGTCTTTTGGAGCTATGATACTCATCAAAAAGTGTTTTCTTTTAAAAAGAAATTCCAAGAAGTTTTTATACTTGTTTAAGAACACTCCATGTTACAAATTTGTTAGTAACACAAAAATGAAATGAGTTAACATTTGGCCATACTTCTATTTGTGTTACCCCCAAAACTACTGAACGTAAACTGTTGTAAATCTGAGATTTCACTGCCTACCCCAAGATACAAACTTAATTTTACCATATCCAGCAAGAAAATAAAAAATACTTTATTAAAACGATTTGTTTCAAGCTTCAGTGTAAGGAGATTAGCTCATTTTAAATTTAGCTAATTTTTTGCAGCTCATTTCATAATTGCCAACTCATAGAAGCAACCTAAGTGCCCATCAACTCATGAATGGATCAACAAACTATGGTAATACTATGGAATATTATTCAGCCATAAAAAAGACAGAGACTTTTATATCTTTTACATTTACCTGGATGGAGTTGAAATACATTCTTCTTAGTAAAGTATCGAAAGAATGGAAAAATAAATATCTAATGTACTCCATACTAATATGAAATATATATAAAAACAATCACATGTTCCTAAGAACAATAAAACACTATTATAGTCCAGTTCAGGGGTGGCAGGGGATGGGGTGGGATGTCACCAATGTGCGCTTTGTGAGGGTGTAGAGCACGCCCCCTGGGTGAGGGGCTCTTCTACCAGTGGAACTTTACCCTGGAAGTGAGAACGATGTAACCCTAAAAATTGTACCCTCATATTAATTTGAATAAAGTTTTTTTAAAAAGCAGCCATTAAAATAGATTTAGCTAATTTTTAATACACTATTCCTGGAATAAAAGGGTTTTGCACTTTACGGGGAGTGACTAGGTGCCTTTGCATGACATGCCAGGTTTTTAGTTGTAACTTACAATCACGTTAACGGTGCCCCGTGCTGTGTGAGATGAGGAGGGGGCTTCCTTGTACATTATACAGGTTTCAGCAGCACTGGGCCCTCTGCCCACCAGCAGCCTGTGGGACCTTCCCTAGCAGTGACCATCTCTAGACATGGCCAGGTTTCCATAATCACTGGAGTAAAACAATAAGTGGCAACAGGATGTGAAGCCACTTTTTGAACAAGCTACATAGATTTTGATGGTTTACAAATAGTAACACACATTACATAATCTAAACCTAGCTTTTCCTAAGTTGCTGGCTTTTAACTTTGACATTTATAGTAAGATTGGTTTTTTTTACACCATGACCCACATATTCTTTTAACCACATGCATGTATATGAGTGTATAACAATACTTACCCTTATACAATGCACAGGTAATTGTGATCAACAAATGGATTACCTTCCTTTACGTGAGAATGTCCTAAAACCAGTGTGCTGGAACACGGATAATATCTGAGATTCAGGAAGTGCTTCCTATGACACCACAGCACCCTACCAAGGGCGACAAAGAAAGACTCTATGTTTAAAAAAAAAAAAGTTTCCTAATTATTTGTCACTTGAAAATTTGTATAATGCCCACGAACATCTGCAAGCTTCAAAGTCCTGTAGTGAAGAAACTCATTTACTTGAGCACACAGGTCTTTTAGTCAACACCAGCCACTACAGGGATAAGCTGGGGAATAATTAGGAATGGAGTAGCAGTAACACCAACCTGAGCCATTCTTTTTTTTTTTTGAGACAGAGCCTCAAGCTATCCCCCTGGGTAGAGTGCCATGGCATCACAGCTCATAGCAACCTCCAACTCCTGGGCTCAAGCGAGTCTCCTGCCAACGCCTCCCAAGTAGCTGGGACCATAGGCGCCCACCACAATGCCTGGCCATTTTTTTTTTTTTTTTGGTTGCAGCCATCATTGTTGTTTGGCTGGCCCGGGCTGGGGATTTGAACCCGCCACCTTAGGTGTACGTGACGTGGCTGGTGCTTTAGCCGATTGAGCCACAGGCACTGAGCCCAACCTGAGCCATTCTAAGGAGCTGTTAAAGTACTGGGAGAGTCTCCAGGACACCGGACCAGGCTGTCTTCCCGCACGGGGGGGGCATTCTGGCTGCAGACAGCTCAACAGTCGTATCATTCCAACTGAATCTACCTTCAAATCTAATCCCAGATAATGGCTGGCCTTGCTCGAACTGCCCCACTGTTACTGGGTCTGTTAACAGAAGAACACTGCAGGGAAGAGAAGCCACTGTCAGGAGTGGCACACTATTAAAACAGGAAATCACCTCACTCTACAGAAACCTCATGCATACGGCGCGGCGCCTGTGGCTCAGGTGGCTAAGGTGCCAGCCACATACATCTAAGGTGGCGGTTTGAATCCAGGCTGTGCCCGCCAAAACAACAATGATGGCTGAAACCAAAAAATGGCTGGGCGTTGTGGCAGGCGCCTGTGGTCCCAGCTACTTGGGAGGCGGAGGCAGGAGACTCGCTTGAGCCCAGGAGTTGGAGGCTGCTGTGAGCTGTGATACCACAGCACTCTACCCAGGGGGATAGCTTGAGGCTCTGTCTCAAAAAAAAAAAAAAAAAAAAAAAGAAACCTCATGCATAGTATTGACAACGAACTGTATCCAAAGCTCAGCAGAAATGACCCTGTGCTCCAGGGCACAGCAGGGGTGTTCAGACAGTTGAGTGGTGCAGCCAGGCCCGGCCCCTCCCTTCTCAGCTGCTGCATCCTCTGAAGGTGCTGCCTTCTAACGGGCCACAACACAGGACCAAAACCTGTTAAAACTGAACTTAAATTAGTACAGATTCAGACTCTGCGGATTTCACATAAGAAGACTATTGCAAGCCCCAGAGGCTGCTTGTTTGCTCAAAGGATTCTCCATGTCTCACAAGCTTTTAAAAAAGAAATTATTCAATAGACTAGCCAAATGGAAGAGGCTTTTATTTGTAAAGAAAAGAACTTACAACTGGTCTACAATATATTATTGTAATATAAACATATAAATAAATGATCCTGTAGGCCCACTCATCTTCCAGACCCACATGAAGCAATGTTACAACAATATTCTCTGTGAAATGTGCGGCTAACAAAGGTGCAATTCCAAGCAAGTTTAAGCAGCAGAATATAAGGTGCTTTAATAGCTAATGTTGCCATCAACAGACATTTGAATGCTCAATTTTACTTCACTGAATACAGACAACAGATATGAAAAGCTAATTCATACACATGCTACTTGTCAATATGAAAGTGCTTGCTTTTTTAAAAAAATACACCAAGTGGACACTTTTTACATAGATCAGATGTGCTCTTACAATGCAAAATTAACTTCATCTCAGGTTATACATTTTAAAACTGCAGCTATCAACACCAATCTAGGCGCTCTAATGCTAAGAGTGCTAAACTACTGCCTGTCAGGAGGACTTTAATACAATATCCAATGTAAAGAATACATCTGTATAATCTTAACATCTGTTTTCTGTAAAGATAAAACTTCCCTTCCCCTTGGTGATGCTTTGTTCATCCTGGGAGACCAGCTTTGGAGGTTTTAATAATATGAAAAGTCCTGTTTTAGAACAATGGGAGGAATGAAAAACACCAGGTAACGTGCACTGGGTGCATCCACACAGTCAGGTTATCACAGTAATTTGCTTTTGTTAAAATACCAACAAAAAATACTTTTAGTGAGACGATAAAAACTATGAAAGTACTAAAGAGGGTTGGAATGCAGCCCCCACCGTCAGCGTCCACCAGCGTAAACCAGCCTTCACTGCAAGCACAAAGCCCCCCGGATTGTGAGCACAGCTTCAGGAACTTACTTCTTTTTTCCTTATGGGAAAAACAAAGATCAAGCCTGTAAATAAGATGACTAGGAATCTAGTTTAAACAACTTAAATATTCTAATTCTAAAATTATACCATCTTTACATATTCAGTTGACTTTTGAAAACTGACCACATACACAGAAAGTATGTAATTGATATTAGGTACACTTTAAAAGTAATTTTTAATCAGTACCCTGGAAGAATTTTTTAAAACTCAAGACTGTTTGACTACTTAAATGTTAGTATTCCTGTTTTCAATTAGTTGCAAGACTTCAATATAGACTCTAACTCAACAGTTATTGGGACATTTCCCTACCTGCAACTATGATGTATAAAAGTTTTAAAATTTTATATTTCTGTGGAGAATGTTAGTATCAATTGAAATCAATATTTAAAGCTATGTTAATAGAGGAATCACAGTGTGCTTCACAGAATCCTACAGTGAGGAGGGCCCTTCACCCAGTTAACGGGGCCTCTCCCCGAGTGCACCTAGAGCCCAGCGTGGGGTGTTTCCTGCTCACCAATTCTGCATCTTGAAGGACACGCCTTCACCACGTAACACACGTGCTTTCCACTGCTGATCCTCACAAAGCTTTAAAAGGTGGATATTCTAATAGCCTTAAAATATAATAAAATTTATTCTGTCTAATCTTTCTTGCTTTAACCAAAACAAACAATAAGCCTGTTCTAGTGCTTTCCTTTGAGAGGTATCAGTTTTGGGAAGTTGTCACACTACCAATACTGAGCAAACAGCTTTTGTAGTTACAAATGTACACAGAGGTGCCGTCTGCCACACACCCTGTACAGCAGCAAGCGCAGAGATTCAAGCGTCAAAGCAATGCTGGGAATACGGGCACCACATGGCCTCCAACTGTAACGGGCAGTCTTAATTTTGTAACCTAGTAAGTTATATGGTCAAGTGACAGCAGGATTTGAACCATGAGGACTGTAACGTGATGCAGACCCCTTAGATTCATCAAGCCTAATCCTTACCCAATGCATAAAAAGTGCCTCTTCAGTTCCAAGTCTGTGGTCAGTGCACTGGGTAGTGAGTTGTCCACACCAAGCCACAGAGGCCTCTGGGAAGCCCCTACCCGCCAGCCCGAGTCGCATGCACTGCACAGCATGGAGGAACACGGCCTGCTTACATGTGCAGGGCACGGACGACAGTGCCTGCGTCTGCGTGTTCAGTAGTTAAGGGCAGCACTCAGGATAGCGTCTTCACGTGCTTTTGTATATACACGTTCCACCTTCATCCTCAGAGAACACTGTAGGTGACCGGGGAAATGGACGCTTAATAAATAATTACCTTTCAGCAGAAGTTCTTAAGTATAAAATGAACCATTAAAAAGGAGAGAACTAAATAGGAGCAACTTTAAAAACACCCCATTACGGGCCGGGTATGGTGGGTCACGCCTGTAATCCCAGCACTCTGGGAGGCTGCAGTGGCAGGATCCCTTGAGCTCAGGAGTTTGAGACCAGCCTGAGCAAGAGTGAGACCCTGTCTCTACTAAAAAGACAAAAACTAGTGAAGTGTAGCAGGTGCCTGTAGTCCCAGCTACTTGGGAGGCTCAAGCAGGAGGATCTCTTGAGCCCAGGAGTTTGAGGCCATAGTAAGCTATGATCACCACAGCACTATACTCCAGCCTGAACAGCACAGCAAGACCAAAAACTCCTTTCTAAAAGAAGTTGGTGCTGATTTCACTAGTGACCCGAAGTCCCAGCGTTCCTCACTGTTTTTCCCTACTGTCCACTAAAGCTCCATAAAGGCTGATGGGCCGTGGCAATCCTCAGTCCTTAAGACAGTTACTTTAGTCCATTTAAACAGGTGATCTAGAAGGACTTAGTACCTTACTCAGATTTAATTAAGATTATGTCATGTTAGCATGATGGTGTTTTTTGTTTGTTTTTGTAGTTTTTGGCTGGGGCCGGGTTTGAACCCGTCACCTCTGATATATGGGGCCGGCACCCTAGCATAATAGTGTTTTAAAAGTATAGTAATTTTTTTCCAAATTAAAATTCATTCTTTACGATGCTGCTTTTAAACACCACATCTTGTTTTCCTTGTGTGGATTCACACTGAGCCCCGCCACCCTCATCGACAGCAATTCTGCACCTCTGAAAGGCAACAGGAAAACGCTAGTAAGGTATGAAGCTTTCAGCTGCAACTTGGTTTTGTACCTCTTTAACATTTCAGGTTAAAATTCTTGTCTTTAAAATGGACGGCACCTGTGGCTCAAAGGAGTAGGGTGCTGGCCCCATATGCTGGAGTTGGCGGGTTCAAACCCAGCCCTGGCCAAAAACTGCAAAAAAGAAAAAAATCTTGTCTTTAAATAAAATGAAATATCCACAGGCTACATAAAAAAGGGGAAAGCAAAACATTTGTGGGAAATATTCTATCTTCACAGAACAAAGTTTCCACAAGAGGACGTCTGTGGGGGCCCTGTCCTCTGTCTGATGGGGAGCTGGGCTTCCAGTCTAAAGGGAGGGCCTGGGCTCCCTCTTTACATATATTCACTAGGAAAAAGTTCACAAAAAGCCAAACGTTTTTCTCTGGAATATGATGGTAATAATTATATTTGTATTAGTGCTTGACAACTGCCACAAAAGCTTTCTCTCATAGTAGAATTTTAAAATACACTAAGTTCTAAAGATGAATATACAAAACTTTGAAAATTCTTACATTTAGGAAACATTTTTTCCAAAGAAGGTAATCTAATTTTAAATCTAAAAAAAATTTTTTAATGAAGTGCCTTCTACTGCTCCTGTGAAGGAGACAGCAGTGACGCATTTTACAAACTTCTCTTATCGTCCCAGTTTTTAAGAGATGCACATCTTAACAAGGTGAAACTAAATTTTAGTTAAGATTGCATATTTACTTTTCCTAACACTGTATTTGTGCTTATCAAAATTGAATCGCAATTTTGAGATGAAATCAAATGCTCTAAACAGATTTATAAAATACCAATGCTGAGGCAGGTGGGTAACCAGTGCTCTTGAGGATCCACACTGCCGGGCGCCAGAGGCAGAGGGAAGCTCGTGCTTCCCTGACCGCAGGACTGCAGAAGAGAAACCTGCAGCTCTCAGACGCTGACACAGCCTAACAAAGCACCACCTTAAAATGCCTTTTTAAAACAATCTACAAGATTGATTCAACTGTGGTTATCTGAAAATGGAAATTCTGTGTAACTCTGACAACTCAGTTACTATAACTTTTGAATTTGACAAATTTTCTCCAACTGTAATAACTGTCACCTTTTTCAGAAATCAAAAATCAGTAACTTATGTATCATTGGAACTATTAATACCCACATCTCTGAGGAGAGGCCACTTGATGGACAACATGAAAGGATGAGTCTGAGGACAGGTCAATCCTGTTTCTTGCTGTGTAAGTCACTCCTCTGCACGGCTGGCAGAGGTGCCGTCTAAGCAGAGCAGCTCCACTTAGCTCACCTGCTCCTCTTGGACCTAGAGTGCTCTTCCTCCTGTCTGGCGTCTCCACCCAGGACCCCTCCCACCGGCCCCACTACAAGCTGCGTCTGCACAAGCGGCCAGTTCCCGCTGCCTGAAGGTTTACTGAAACACGACTATTAGGTAGGAACGGACAGTCGTACCCCAGCTGCCTCCCTCCCTAAAATTAGCCTTAATACAAAATCCTCTCTAAGGGTTTTCAGGAAAAGGTCTCTCTAAGAAGAACGTTTTCAGGAAATTTTCTTGGAGCTGTCAGAGGCCTCAGGGGAGATGCTGGGGTGAGGCCCCTCCAGCATCTTTAGCTCAGGATCAAGGCAGCAGGCCGCCCAAGGGTTAGTCTTTAAGTTACACAACATAACCAGGCTGCTCTGGTGGAAAAAATATCTCTAAGACATTTTAACAATGTGTCTGTTCCCAGATTTTACCCACTGGATATGGCTGTGAGTTCAGCATCATTTACATTACCCTATAATGGTTTGTTCTTTCACGGCCATTCACGTGTGCAATTGTACTGCCCTGGACCATAGTTGTGCCATGGGGGCACCAAACCTTGAAATGAGAAGAATGGACTTTGACACCTTTACCAGAACAAGACAGTGAGAGGGCACTACACCAGACTTCAGGCTAAGGCTTATTTTGTGAATAAATGTCTGATTATAACTTTATACCTGATACATGAAGAGTAACCATGTCACAAACTGTTCAGAAGTCTGGTCACAATAATACTTGTTTCATACAGTTTTAAGTGTTTCAGCATACCAAGAAACAAACAGTGGGATAACTAATTAAAAAGTCACTTCTATTTTTAACTAGGTAAAATAGGGATATTCACTTCAGAAGAACCTGCTCAGGGTGCAGCCGGCTCTCCACTGACCAGACGGCAGATCTGCACCCGCCTCTTTCCAGTCCACAAGCTGCTTCACAGACATCTCAGTCCCCGCTCCACCTTCTTTGCTCCTGGGCGACAGCTCTTAAGCCAGGACTAAGAGGAGTACAAGGATTCCACAGCAAATTAAAATGCCACCAGGTAAACAGTTACATGCCACAACTACTGGCAACAGAAGGTGACAGGTTTGAGGACAACTCCGTCTCAAAATACATGGATTACTCACAGGGGCACAGCTGTGCCCTACACATGCCTGCGCAGGCTTCATGAATATTAATGTCACATAAAAAATTTTTATAAACCAATTTGCAGTTGTTTAACTCTCCTAAAAACCTAAGGCTTAAAGCAAATAAAATTTCAAACTTAGTTTTTTTCCCCAATGGGAAAAGAGTGCAACAGTTTAAAATCAGTAAATATAAACTATTAAATAGCAAAACCAGGTAGAACCTCCACGCTCCCCTTCTGCTCATCATTCCCTCACCCAATCAAAATCTTAAAACAATTAGTAATCTACTCTCCCTGCCTATTATCATGCTAACACCATGCTTAAAGCTCAGGAGAGAGGTGAGTACCTAGCATTATCTATATAACCATTATACATAATGTAAGCTTTGAAATTAAGATGAGTAAATCACTAAGAAAAACAGCTACATTAGCAGAACTACCAGGTAATAGCAAATGAGCCATTTATAAAGAAAATAATTCACTTAAGGAAAGTAAGTGCATTTTCTGGGTATGTTTTGAGTGGGGACAACAGGACATCTGTGCTAGTTTTAAGATTGTAAAATTTAAGGTTGTAAGGTATTCTCTTACAGAAACTCCTCTTGTAAGCCCCTCCTAGGTATTTAAGAGTGTGCTGGGCACAGGGGCCTTCCATAAACACAAAATGACCAACATCAGAAGAGTGAACAGAAGGAGAACCCAGAACAGTTCAAAATTAATACCTCAAAGGCCACAGTTGTGGGAAGGAATTCTTACTGCCAGCGTCTACCCTCAAATAATCAGGACTGTATTAACTGGGATAACCTCTGAAAAGCTTTACCACCAGGGGAGCGCTCCCTTCGTGCCTCCCTCCCTCATACACTGGGCCTCTCTTACTAAGACTTAGCTTGCATCTGTGTTCTGAAACTTCAAGGTGAGGGCAAAGTCAAGCGTGTGACACAATGTCATGATGATTAACTGCTAGTGAGTGAAGACTGATTACAGAATACCTAGCTTTCCTTGAAAGTTTAATCCAATAATTAAACATGTGATATGTAACATAGACTATGAGCTACTGTAGGTCTGGAACGTGAGCCTTAAATGACATTCTAACCCTACACCTAACTATCAGTAAACATCTTTTTTAAAACACTACACAGAGAATCCCACAAAGCATACATTCAAATAAGAGGCGTCTAAAGATTAAAAAAATTACCCGCTGTTATTTTTATATAAAAATAATCAACATTCTCTAATGTACACAAAGCCAAAGATAAATATAGTATCTGTGATGCCTTCAGTGGCACCTTTAGTCTTTACTAGCTCAACATAATCTTGTTGAAAAGAGCAGTGAAAATGACACTCAGGGCCTCTCTTCCCACTTATCTGAACTTCTCCAAGTAGACATGTGTGCCTTCAATTATTAAGATACCTCAATCATACAGTAAAGCTAAGACATAAGATTCAAATAAAACCTCCATAATCCTCCCAAACAGAATGTCTGAGTCCAGGACCACACTGCTCTCAGAGCTCCCATTACTTGGTTTCAGCGTCGTAATTCTATGAACACTGTTCAGTGAAAGGTTCTGCTTTAAATTTTTTTCCCTTAAACATGTACATAAAAAATCAGATCTGACTATTGAAGAGAAATCACTTAGTGAGTGCTTTGTAGGAGGCACGCAAGGGTTGACAACGGAGAAAGGAACGTGCCCTCCAGCTAGACCGAGGCGCCTCGGAGCATCCAGGAGCAACCCAGGCCCACTACTCAGCAGCCCTGCAGCTCACAGGCACAGCGGCAGCGCGCCTCTGTCAGAGCAGAGGGGCACCAACATACAGAAGATGGGTAATGTGAATCAGCACTTTCTGAGAGTCTATTTGTTAAATAAATGTTCATCCTTATTTTGGCAGGCCAATTCTGTGGGGTTCTTAATATGCAAAAAACTGGAAAAAAAATCAGCAGAATACTAATGCTATCTGAATAATACTTCTTCAATTGTGTATGTTTTCCTTGTTCCATCTCATCTTTTAAACAGATCCCTTTGGGTGAAAAAGAACAACACTTATCACTTCTCCAATTACCACCAGGGCCTCCCGGCCTTGGTGCTGGTGCTTTGGGCCGGGCTGTCTCAGCAGGAGCAGCATCCTGTGCACCTCCCACACCCTCCCCAGAACCCAACACAGAGCTGTAGCCACCACAACGTTTCTAGGCACTGCCCCTGGGGAGCAGAACTGATCTCCATTGAGAACCACTGCTCCAAATGTACAAAAACTGACAAGAAGACCAACTTTCTCAGTTCAACCAAACTCCTGGTCAAACGGGGAACAGAGACCAACTCTTCAGACTTCCAAATCAGCCTTGTTCATGTTGAGAACACAAGTTCTTTTTTATGGACAAAGTATTTATCTACAAGACACTTTTTAAAAAATGCACACTGATTTCATCACATACAATTTTGTCACTGGACTCCTAAATTATTTCATAACATATCTCTCATACAACCTTTAGAAAACTAGTAGGGTAGAAAACTGTCTAAGAAAACCAAATCAAAGAAGAGAAATGTAAATCATTACATTTAAAAGGACCTTTTATATTAATGATAAACATCACCTTTAAAAAAATTATCTAGTATAACACATTTCTTTGAAAAATATCATGGCCCTCTATAACAAGTCTTTCAATGTTGCATGTAACCTGTAAAATTAATTTTATCACTGTTGGTTAATCATGAAAATGATAAATTACTCTATCTGTAGCAGAAACATCAGCATTTAATGCAGACATCCCAATGTGCTTGGCCATCCATCAGAGGAAGTGTAACATTCTAGGCCAACTGGGGCCTCTACCTTACGAGTCAGCTGGAGAGGAGTAAAGCTGCTGCTCTATCACAGGCTCCTGTCTTTGTTAAGATTCCTTCAAAGAGTTGATGCGTGCACAGATCTTCAGGGCAGGGCCGAGCTTGATATTCATTGCACTCATGAGATGGTCTTCTTTCAGCAAGAGGAGGGCCTGTCCATCAATCTCTTGTGCTCTGAACTCATCTGCAATATCCTGGCAGCCTGAATTTGAAGAAAATTAGAATTAAGTACGTAACAATCAGATGTTAATCCTAATATTCACAGTATGCTCTCACTGGATCTGAAAATCCAAAATATAGGCTGACAAATATAATTTATTTATGGTAATCTTAAGTTCACTCTTACAGAAGAGAGTACCTGCTGGCATTCTGAAAAGAATTCAAAACCCAGGTAAAGCAGCCAGACACCGTGGCTCACATCCATAATCGTGGCCTCACACTCATAATCGCAGCACTCTGGGAGGCTGAGGACTTGAGCTCAAGGAGTTCAAGGCCAGCCTGAGCAAGAGCAACACCCTGTCTGTACTAAAAATAGAAAAAAATTGCCAGGTGCTGTGGCACACACCTGTAGTCCCAGCTACTTGGGAGGCTGAGGCAGGAGGATTGCTTGAGCCCAGGAATTTGAGGTTGCTGTGAGCTATGACATCACAGCGCTCCAGCGTAGGGAAACAGAGTGAGACTGTCTCAAAAAAAAAAAACAGGTAGAGCAATTTGCTTGGAATTTCTGCTCTAAAAATAACACTATAGAAATAACTAGTAAGAGTCAGGTAAAAACCGCACAACATCATCAGTCTAGATCAGTATTTTTCAACCTTTTTTTAATCTCAAAGCATACTTAGCCCTGTAGTGAAACTTCCGTAGCACACTTAAATTATGTTGATTTAAAAAAATAAGAATATACCTACTGTGCTTTGAACTTCTTTCAAAAATAATTAATGACTGTTAAAACGTTCTGCAGTATACCAGTTGAAAACCGCTGGCCCAGGTGGAACATGTCCTTCATGAAAAGGTCTGTAGTGCCACCTGGAAGCATGCCACGCGTGTGACAAGTTTGGGCTAACTGGGTCTACGTCTCATGAACTTATCTTTCAATAATACATCCTTCACATACAGATACAGAGGAATAAAATATAACAATTTTATTGTTATTTACAATAAGTAACAATCTAGAAATATTTAGATTCTCTGCTATTTAAGTAACAATCTAGAAATATTTTCTCAAGCATCAGAGTATGACTTTCAGTATTACTTATACCTTGTTCTAATTTATGACCTTCAAATGCCAAGCACATCACTCAGGATGGAAAATGCCCTCTGGACCACGGTGTCAGTCTATAGCGCTGCTGAGGGCCACACCACACTGCTCAACTTGCAGCTGCTCCTCAGAGCTTAGTGTCTCTGGGCTCATCTCCACTTCTGGTAAGAAAACTTCTCACTGGGCTCAACACCCGCAGCTCAGTGGTCAGGGTGCCGGTCACAGACACTGGGGCTGGCAGGTTAAAACCCAGGCCAGGCGTGCCAAACAACAGTGACAACTATAACAAAAAAATAGCTGAGTGCTGTGGCGGGCACCTGTAGTCTCAGCTACTTGGGAGGCTGAGGCAAGAGAATCGCTTCAGCCTGAGAGTTTGAGGTTGCTGAGTTGTGACGCCACAGCACTCTACTGAGGGCAACACAGTGAGACTCTGTCTCAAAACAAAAAAAAAATGGAAAAAGAAAAAGAAAAGAAAACTTCTCACTGAAATTATGAGCTTGATGGATAATCTCCTGCCAAATAACCAGTGTTTAAATTCCCAGCCCAAACCAGCTGTTGCAGCAGGTAACAATACTTGTATCCACCTGAACCTCCAATGTTTTTTGCCATCTGCCAAATTCTGCAGGCCCAGGTTACTCAAATATACTTCGCAATCAGGAGTAGAGAAACCAACAGGGAAGATAGTGAATTAAGGAACCAAGGAAGGAAGAATGCAGAAACATGGAGGCTTCCTTTTAAGAGACAGTAAAATTGTGGAAATTAATTTAAGAATAAAAACTAATAAGCCAGGTATAGTGGCTCATGCCGACAGTCCCAGCGTGCTCTGGGAGGCTGGGGTAAGAGGATCCCTCGAGCTCGAGTTCAAGACCAGCCTGACCAAGAGCAAGAGCAAGACCCTGCTTCTGTAAGAACTTGCTGGGTGTTGTGGCGGGTGCCTGTAGTCCCAGCTACTCAGAAGGCTGAGCAAGAAGATTGCTTGAGCCCAAGAGTTTGAGGTTGCTATGAGCTGTGATGCCATAGGCACTTTACCTGGGCAACACAGTGAAACTGCCTCAAAAAAAGAAAGAAAATTAAAAAAGATAATGTAAAACAGAAATGGCTGTATTATACCTTGGATTTCCCATACTGGTAGAGTGAACATCACTCTCACGTTCACGTCAGATAGTGTCTGCCTTATAACCCGACCCAAACACAAAGCGCTGTGCACACCGCACGCAAGTCTAGAGCAAGTGAAGGGCTGGGGGCGCAGACAGAAGCTGCAGGAGAGCCATCTGGGAGGTCGAGGACGGTCAGCCACTGGCAGCCTTCTTCTTGGTTATTCTTTTCTCCTGTCCTCTGTGAGTTATATCTTTATTGTCTTCCAATACCCAGATTTTCAATTTCTATTTTACTAATTTCTCAGACTTTAAAAAATGGACATTCCAATACTCTCTACAAATTTTTTATGCTTTTGCCCATTTACCATACAAAAGCAATGACATAGTTAAAATGAGATTACTCACCACAGAAAAGCCCCTTTTCTTTCCCAGAGGCAGCTCTCAACAAAACTGGGCGGACAAAACTGACTAATCTTGCATCTAGTTGTGACTTCTTCCTTCTTTTTATGAGAGAACTAATGTTCTTCTCTCTTCAGTCTTACTTATAAGAACACAGGAAAGAAGAGAAGAGAGAGAAAGAGGGTAGGACTTACTTGGATTCAGAAAACAGGACCAATGAGAAGTGACAAGGACGCTGAGTTTCTGTGTGAACAGAACAAGGCGCTGGAGGAGCACACAGGGCTCCCGCTCCTCCCCCCGTGAGGCCCTCAACTGTCTCCTTGCAGGGGGACACTAAGTCTCTTAGCAAATGGAGAGCAGAAGCTTTTTTTTGGAAAAACAGCAGGATCACATGAGAATGTAATTCCAAGAATGAAAGGGGCTTAAGGAGAAAAAGAAAAAGATACATTCTTCAGAATTTTACATTGTAACTTTTTAAAGCTAACCAAAAGAAAAGCCACTGAAATAAGAAAATGAAGTGACTTAAAAAATAAAAAAGCAAAACAAGGGAGGTGCCTATAGCTCAGTGAGTAAAGCGTCAGCCCCATATACCGAGGGTGGCAGGTTCCAACTGGCCCCCGCCAAACTGCAACAAAAAATAGCCAGGTGTTGTGGCGGGCGCCTGTAGTCCCAGCTATTTGGGAGGCTGAAGCAAAAGAATCGCCTAAGCCCAAGAGCTGGTGGTTGCTGTGAGCTGTGATGCCACTCTACAGAGGGTGACACAGTAAGACTGTCTCAAAAAAAAAAAAGCAAAACAAGTGTGCTTCCAGAAACTCATTAGAGAAAAACATTTTAAAAATAACTTTAGTGCTCAAAGTATTCTGAGCTACCTACTCTACTCTGTCGGGTCTGACGGTGATACCCACTGTGAAGGGCAGGGGCCCAGGGACACGGACTGTGCACCGACTACAGCAGTGGTCAGACAGCGGCGACAGTGATGGCCTTGCCCCAGAAGCACGTGCAGGGCAGCTCTCAGCCTGGACGTGGACCTCTCTGGACACAGGTCCCACCAGAACGTCGCAAGTGTCCAGAGTCAGTTCCACAGTTAAAACACCCTCCACAAAAACTGACCTCAGTCAGGTTGGTGGAAAGGCATCACTTGCCAGCCAGTCAAGATCATCAAATAAACAAGTCCCAACACTGGTATCACTGAAACCAGTAAAAGCGAGATATGTATAATTTTTTTTTTTTTGAGATGAATCTCACTATGTTGCCCTCAGTAGAGTGCTATGGCATCACAGCTCACAACCTCAAACTCTTGGGCATAAGCAATTCTCTTGCCTCAGTCTCCCAAGTAGCTGAGATTACAGGTGCCCACCACAATGCCCGGCTATTTTAACGTTGCAGTTGTCATTGTTGGTTAGCTGTCCTGGGCCTGGCTCGAACCCGCCAGCCTTGGTGCATGTGACTGGCACATAACCACTGTGCTATGGGTGCTAAGCCTAAACAGCTATATTTTAAAGAATAATTCCCACTTTAAATACCTACAGAGAAGTGTGGATTCACAGAGGGTAAACTGATCTTCCTGTCAAGGAAGAATTAAAGATGACACCTGCAGTGGACTGGGAACAAGAACTGTTCCTGCTGAGAACTTTTTACTGAACAAACAGTTACAAGGCAGTAATTTTTATTCTGGTAGCAGCTCTGAGATTTGAGTGTGCTGCACATAAGCTCCAACACAGTCCCATCAGGATGACACACAGAGAGAAGGGGGCCTGGGGGTGTAAATCCAGGTTCCCTAAGTAAAAAGCGCAGGACGGCTAACTGGGGACAAAGTACAGACTACAGGCAGCTCCTTCTGTGCGGTAAGTTCAGGAGTAGATTACTCAGGGAGAACAAAAGGCCCTGAGAGAGCTGAAAACAGCTCCCCGAAGTTTACAGCATCCAGATGAGCATTAAGAAATGCATGCAAGGCATTTTCTGACAGGGCTTGCCTTGAGCTATAGGTATTATTCAGAGAAAACTTTCTGAAAGATATTCAACTGATCACACAAGCAAGCTTATTCTGGCCTCATCACCAAAGAGAAAGTTGTGCTAGACTCTAAAGCAGGCAGGTAACTCGACCTCACACCAGGTGGTCTCTATGCGATGTTCTCCCAACAACTGGCAACAAAATTAAATGTCTAGATCAGCGGTTCTCAACCTGTGGGTCGCGACCCACAGGAACTGTATTAAAGGGCCGCAGCATTAGGAAGGCTGAGAACCACTGGTCTAGATGAACTCAAAACAAGCACCTCAAATTATGAATAGTAAGCTGCATTATTTTTTTTAACTCAAATGAAGCAACAATGAGACAAAGGAGTTAGCTTTTCTTTTCTTTTTTTTTTTTTTTTTGAGATGGAGCCTCAAGCTATCCCCCTGGGTAGAGTGCCATGGCATCACAGCTCATAGCAACCTCCAACTCCTGGGCTCAAGCGAGTCTCCTGCCTCCGCCTCCCAAGTAGCTG
>CAUYQV010090127.1:0-17330 GCA_963574575.1 Galagoides demidoff
TATGGTTATACAACAGTAATTAATCAAGTCTCAGTGAGTTTTCCACCATTGTTCATCTACTGAGAACTTGGGGGTTTTGTGAAACTTGGGACTTTTTTCCTTGTACCTGAAGCTTGTTCTTGGCAACTTTAGGAGGAAGAAAGGGGCCTGGGAACGTGTTCTCGGCCACCCTGGGGGGAGGAGGGACTTGCCTTGTTCCTGGAGTTGACTCTGGGGAAGGGAGGAGGGAAATGGGCTGGAGAGGGTTGGGGGAACAGGTGAGGGCTGGGGAACAGGAGTGGGCCGGGGAAAGAGGGCTGGGTTACAACAGTTCAGAGCCTGGCATCTTTAATTATTCTAGTTCTCTCTGAGTAATGACAAGCTGTGACTCCATCTGAGCAATTTCAGTGGGCTGCAAGTTTGAGGAAGGATATGCCTTGGACCAAGAACCGTCTGTCTCCTCCACTGCTCCTAGAGTCATTTCTCACCCACCCAACAGCCATCCTGAATGCTCAGCCTCATTTGCATCTGTGGTTGACAGGACAGCAAATGCAAGAGGTGAGCTCACTTTCCCCCAAAATTCCCAGTGACAAGAGCTGCTGGCAGCTGTCATGAGATTGGCTGTTTGAGGGAATTACTGGAACAGAAGACCAAGGCCAACCTTACTGAGTCCAGCCCCAGGCGTAGGATGGGCCATTCTCTACCTGAGCACCGGGGGCTCAGGACTCTCTGCCACCCCTGGCTCGACTCCCTCCGGTGTCACTACACCATTAAAGCTGGCTTGCTAGGAGGCGGCGTGGTTGGAAACACTGCTCTTTATCCATATACGCCTCTCCTCCCTCACCCTCAGCTCCCTCTCATCTCTTCCAAACCTCAAGTTCGCTTCTTGATCCTCTTCTCTGTCCTCCTCCCCACTTCCTGGCCCTCAACTGCACTGCTTAGTCTGGCTGCCTTGGTGCTCAGGACCACAGCTCTGCCCCTGCCTGGGGTGGAGGTGGGACTGAGTGTAGGCTGTGCTATCACAGGCCGGGTCAGGCTGTAGGGACAGGCAAAGGGGGCCCTGCCCACTATCAGCCCCTCCCATATCGTTATTCCTCATATCTCCATGGCAACCTGCTGTTGCTGCCTTATATCCTGGGTGTCTACCCTTCCTGGAGTGTACATTCTTGGGGGGGAATATGTCCACCTTGTTTACTATTGTATCCCGAATGTAGCAATGTGTCCGGCTCATAATAGACACAGTATGCATTTACTGATTGAATGAATGCAGTGGAGCTGCAAGAGTGTGTGCTCATGTGTGTGTGTATGCGTGTGCATATGCCTGTGTGTGTGTGCAGGTGTGTGTGTGTGCATATGTCTGTGTGTGTATGCATGTGCACATGTGTGTTTGCGTGTGCATATGCCTGTGTGTGCACATGTGTGTGCATGTGCATGTGCCTGTGTGTGTGCACGTGTGTACGTGTGTGTATATGCCTGTGTGTGTGTATACGTATGCATATGCCTGTGTGTGTATGCACGTGTGTATGAGTATATGTGTGTACTCATGTGTGTTAGTGGATAGACCCAGGTTTCTAACCATGGCTTGGACTCCACGGTGTCTCACCATTGGGTCCTCTCCACTCTCTTACCTGTCTCAGTTTCTCTCTTTGAGGTCAGTCACCAAGTGGTCAGCTCTCATAAGTGTTTCCTGGATAAGCTGCCTTTTAATTTTGTTGGGGATTCCTTGTAGGGCCCCTGTATATTGGAGGGAGTTGCCCCCTGACGCTCCCACTAAGCTCTCATCCCTCCATTCTCACGGTCAGGATCCACCTTCCAACAGAGCTGGACTTGATACCTGTCCAGTACTTTCTCAGCCTACCTTGTCCTCCTGGACAGTGGGCTATGAGGAGGAGTCTGCTGGAGAGCTGTTCTCCCCTAACAAAAGAGACATAGAGGTGCAAATGTCCCTCTTTTCAGTAGGATATTGCTGTGTCTACAAGTGACCATGAGGGTCAAGCCAATAAGCTGAGGATGGAGGGTGGGATAGAAAAAGAAATAAAGAGCCGGAGTCCTTGATGACAACGTTGAGATACCTGAAAAATTCCTGCTTGGTATTTGAAATAAACAAAGGGTCTTATTTTTTTCCCTCCACTTTTGACACTTTTGGATAAAAGTATCCTCCCTGTGGAGTTCTTACAGCCATGCACGCGATCAAATGACCATTCCTGACCAGCACAAGAATGATTGTGTGTGGGTAGATGTAGATTAACTGGGATGATTTGGGGGAGATTTAAAATCTATTCACAGATGTTCTGCCTCTGACTTACTGCTCATGTTTCCTAATTATTAATTCGCAACCTGGAAAAGGTGTGAGAATGTTAATGTAAGGTCTGTTTCCACCTGCTGCATTCCCACAACATCTAAAATTAAATTTCCTGAACTTCTAGAAGGTGCTAGAGTCCCCACAGACCATCAGACAGGCCTGTGTGTGTCACCGTGTACGTCTGGGTGTTTCTGAGTCCACGGGGAGCTTTTCAAAGTCTTTTGACCTGACAATCCAAGTGAGAATCAGGCGTGCTGGTTGTACTATAAAAATGTGGGTCTGGCAAATGTTGAAATGTGTATTGTGGTCATGGGATCTGGGGAGGTGTTTCAAATGTGGAGCTTAGAGACACATCTAGGGGTGTAAAGATTCCTAAATGGATTCCAAAGAGTACGAGATTATAGTAAGTTCTTGGGGTGGTTCTCAGTTGCCTTTTCTGATGATCACCCATCTGCTCCATGTTTCCCAGGGAAGTCACAGGCATGACTTTTAGGGGGATTTCCCCTTCCATTTCCCTTGGGGTCTCCTTTTGTCTCAGCTAAATCTTGTCTGAGCAATCCTACTCAAATCGGGCTGATGTGACCCCATTCATTGACCCTGAAGAGAACATGGATCAAAATCCCCTTGTGAAAGTATCTTCCATCAGATCGCAGCCTGCTGTTTGCAGGATTTCATGCTCTGTGTGCAGTGTCAGCCTGTCCCCGCTGGGTGGTGGGAATGGCCAGGAAATGTGAGCAGAAGACTGGCTTGGCCTGGCCGGGACTGAGTGGAAACAGGTTTATAGGAAATGTAATCTTTTTGCTTTGCACAGCTCACAATCAATCTGATGGCTTAAAATGTGCAATTTCCTACATTTTTGAACAAGTCTAGTTCTGCTTATTAACATGAGAAACAGACAGACTGTAAAATGGCCTTAAGAGATGAGAACAAGCTCCCAAATGAAAGGGAAGGGGGTGGCGGGGAAACAAGAGTCGGTCTAGGAGGCTGGGAGCCTGGGTTCTGCTAGTCACCCTGGTGTCATCTGAGTCTGCTTATGGCTCTGGGCTTTGTTGTCTTCTCGGATGAGGGAAGGAGATGGGGTGTGATACTGGTGGGCTATCAAATTCCCTTCTTCTCTGAAAGCCCCTGATTTACGGTAAGGAGGTTATTTACACAGCCTTAAAGTGAGGCGAGGGTCTGAACCAATATCATGGTGGGAGGAAAGGAAAAGAAAATTGTGAAAGGTTATTGCTTCAGGATACTCAAGGATAAAGAAGTGTCACATTTCTTTATTTTATTGTTTTTTAAAAGTCAAATCAAATCAGACCTCCAGGATGCAAGGCCCTTAGAGGGGAGAAAGCTTGCAGGAGGCTCACCCTTCCACAGAGTTTACGAGTTCACTCCTGAGAAAACTAGTCAGAGTTAATTTCTCCCTCGTAGTATCTGGCCACCACACACATTCACTAAATGAACATGCAGGGGAGAGATGCCAGAGGAAGAAAGAAAAAGCATCTGTGATTTTTTGTGGAGTGAATGAATGCTTTGGAAAGAGAACAATGGGGAGAAATTTTAGCATTATTCATTTTGAAAATACTGTGTGGAGACATGAGAAGGAGCCGCCATGGGGGGAAGTTGATAAATTTCCTTCCTTCCTTCATTCCCTCATTTTGTTTTGCTGAGTGAGCAACAACGTGCCCGGTGCCAGTTCCAAAACTGTGGTTACAAAGCTCCTCGAGGGCTTTAGAGTCAAGCGGGAGAGGTGGACAATTGAACTACGGAGCAAACATCTGAATCGATGTGGGATTACACAGCGTATGGTGAGGGTTCTAGAAGTTACTACAGAAGCCGGTGCGAGGGAGGTGGTCAGGGGAGTCACTGGGACGTAACATTTAAACAGAAGTTTCCTGAAGCTTTTCTGCTTCCTCATCCAGGTAGCGTTTGTCTCGTTTCGTTACATGTGTCAAATGTGTGTTCCATGAATATGTCTTAGATATCTTCTTTGTCTTTGGTGGGCTGCTAGGTCCTGGGTCTATAAAGATGATTAAGTCTGTGTTGTATCTACTTCCAGCATCGTGTCATAGCCAGAGCATGCTCTGCTGTCCACCACTCACCACCCACTAGCTGGCGACCTTGGGCAAATGAATGAATCTCTGTATAGTTCAGGGGATGCCTCTCAGGAATGGGAATAATGATAGACTATACCTGTAGAGTACTGCCTGAATTCTATCAATCTTTAAGTCCAATGCACATAGAATGATCTAAAGAATGTCAATATTGGAAAGCATATCGACACGCTGAGCACTTGGTGTAGGGCTCAGGGCAATGGAAAGCAGTCAGTAGATGGCTGTTACTGGTGGTTGTCATTGTGAGTCTTTCAAGAGCCGGTGGTCTATTGTGGGAGGTAAATTTATAATGGAGTGCCGGTCCAAACTTCTAGAGAAGAAATAAGAATAAAAGAATGGAGCACCTGGAGATAGAGTCAGGAGCAGCCTTGGAAAGGAAATGACTGTTGAATTGAGTTGAGTTTAGGAATTTTCCAGACTGCCCCATAAAGAGAGAGAGAGAGAGAGAGAGAGAGAGAAGTAAGACAGAAGCATTCATTCTTCACAGAGGGAAAAGCACAGCCAGGGCAGAGGTGCTGTAGGGAGGTCTAATCTGCATTTTGATGCATTAAGATAACTCAGCCCCAGGGTGGCAGAAGGAACACATGATCTCCATTTACAGGGAAGCCAGAGGTGGGCACAGCTGGAGTGTGTGTGTGTAAATGGACAAACACGGTCCCTCTAGCTCTCAGGAAAATGAGTTTACTTCTGTGTCGACATGAAGCCATGCAGCTGGTTTCACTAAATTTGTCACTGGTTAATGATGTTTGGATATCAGGAAGAAACAGCCTAAAAGAGATGGATGGGCAGCCCCCTCTCCTGCATTATCTCAGGAGCTGTCGGGGAGAGGGACATGTGTGACATGGGGAGCTACTTTCTGTCGTTCTGTGAGGAGAGGACGCAGCAGAACCTGCTGGCTGAACTGTCCATGAAGCCCATATGCTTGGGGGTATCTGGGCCAGATGACACCGTGAGGAAATTGCCTCTCAATGCCTCTTTGAAGTTGGTTATTTCCCTTCGCCATGGAGTGACTGATACCGTTTGAATGGCCTCATGGTACAGTTGGGGGGAAACACGGAGCCAGCAGCTTTCTACTTTGTTGACCATTTCTTCCAAATTTTGGCAGAAGGAGTTAATCAGAAGTGTGGGACCCCTCCCCATTAGGTGACTGCCCTCTGTGGAGCCCGCTGGCCCTTCTCTGAGAACATTCAACCCTGCTTCCCACCCTTTTACACTTCTTGTTAGCCACCATTCCCGGTGGGAGGGAGAGAAGGCCTGGCCTGCCATCCTGGGTAAAGCTTCCCCCCAGTGTAGGGGCTGTGTCAGCAGCCAGGAGCAAGCCCAGGTCCTCCCTGCTGGGATCATTTGTTGACGCTCAGCTGTGCACGGAGGCATTTGGATGTATTATTGGTGCTCCTGAGCCTCAGCTCTTGTTGTTCAGAGCTCAGAATCTTTAACCAATCATTACTGAATTAATTCCTAATTGTAAAAGTACTGCATGTGAATGGTGGGAAGAGTGGAGTAATGTAGGAAAACTCTAAAGAGAACCTGAAAATCCCCAGCCATTTTTTCTGTCAGAAGCAACCTCTGGGAACCTTTGTATTTCTTTCCACCTCATCCCAATGCAGGTGTGTCTGGCTATCGGGGATTATTCCACGCAGTTGATTTTGAAAACTCACTCTTCACTTGCTCCATCATTACATTTCATCTTGTGGTTAGTATTTCTTCTTTAACAGTATTTTAAAGCACTCTTTCCATTAGATTATGAGACTCATCCACAATGTTCACTGTAGAATATTTGAACAATATCGGGGCTTATGTTCCATCAGTCCTTTTGGGAACACTTTTTTATACCGTTTAAGCACCTAAAAGCACAGGAAATAGAAGCCTTTCCAATTCAGTCTATGAAGTTAGCAGAGCATAACCAAGAAAGCCTGACAAATACAGCCCATAAATATAGAAAGCTACACACAAAACTCATTTATAAATAATTATCAAAGCTAAATCCTAAGAAAAGCATTGGTAATAGAATCAGTATGACAAAAAAAAAAAATACTATGCCTTGAAGAGGCTTGAAGAGGTAGGGTTTTTGTTTGTTGGTTGGTTTAGAAACCCAGGGATAATTCAGTCTTAAAAATATATTAATAACTATGTTAATAGTTTGGAGAAAAGGACCATAAAAAATTCTTCATATATATTAAAATATATTTTGAAAGATTTCTGCCAAAAAATAATCAATAACTGGTAATCACAGGATGTGTTCTGACCAAGACAAAGGACATCTTTCTGCCATATACCACAGACACCATTCTTAAAGGCAAGACACCAAAAGCATCAATGTTAAATTAGTTCTAAAACCAGGATATCAGTTTCCCTCTGGACAACTAGTCCTGCAGAAATGTATTGGATTCATCTGTTTTACCAGTAACCACCACTTAGAAGTTAAAATGAAAAAACAGATTTAATTAATAAAATCAGCAAAATACATAAAGTATCGATGAGCACAACTGTAGAAGTACCGGAGACACACTCAGCAGGCTTCAGACAGCTGGAGTCAACTGGACACCTGTTACACTGCACAGAAGACTAGACACTGTCACAATGTTACCTGTCCCCTAAGTCAACCTACCAATGCCCCTGGATTTCTTTGTGGATTTCTTTTTTGTCTGAAAACAGCTGTTTTCCTACATTATAAAAGAACATGTTTCTTGTTCAGAGCTTCAGATAATATGGAAAACTGTGAAGAAGAAAGCATGAGTCAAGAAACTAAAGATTACCTCTCAAAATATTTGTTGGAAAATTCTTTTGAAATGTGAGTATATGCATACTTTGGCAGGATAATAAGGCAAGACGATTTGCATTTCATTCTTGCTTCCTGGTCACCCATTACTCCGATAGCTGGGTGGTGCCTTTGAAGCTGATACTGATCTAACCTCAGGGAGCTAAGGGTTCCTTCCAGTTGTTAGTTCTCTAAAGGGTGGGCTCTGAAGGGGAGAAAGCTTGTGCAGGAGACAGGGTGGATGTGTGGTAGTGCAGAGGGAAGCCTCACTTAGGGATGGAGACAGGTGTCTCGAGTTGCTGCCATTGTGGAGACTCTATTCTTGCCCATTAAATTCTTTGATTACCAATGAATTAAATTTGAGGTCTGGACTGAATAGACTCTTTCCCCAAATACCGTGGTTAACCAATTTTTAAAGTAGGATTTCTGAAAGATCTATTTTTTCAATGCTGAACTAAAATTTTACATATATCTTTAATAACTCAGTTTGTATGTCTGGTGTCATTCTGGATTTTCTACTATTCCTCACCTGCCTGTCTATTACTGCACTATGACATTGATTTTGATGATTTTCTATTTTCTTTTTTTTTGAGACAGAGTCTCACTATGTCACCTTGGTTAGAGTGCTGTAGCATCACAGCTCACAGCAACCTCAAACTCTTGGGTGTAAGTGATTCTCTTATCTCAGCCCTTCAAGCTTCAACTAATTTAAGAGACAATTTAAGGATCAAAGAGAGAAAACCTCATTGCAATCTGGGATAAAAAGGGAGGGGCTCCAGCTTGCAAAGGGTTTTTTCCTGGGAACCTGTGCATTGCATCCATCAGCACTTGCTTCTTGACTTTATGTATAGCAGAGTTTTTGTCATTTAAATAGGTAAAAATTTTATGTGATCAAAAAATGAGCTGAAGAGTTTGAGTAGATTGCTGTGAGCTATGATGCCACACACTCTACCCAGGATGACAGAGTGAGACGCTGTTTCAAAAAAAGAAAAAAAGAGTCTGTATGGATTCTGGATTTCTGTAGCCTGGCACAGAAAGACCTCTAGAACTATATTCTCCAGAAAACTCTAGTGCTTTCATTTATATGTTTACAAGTTTAATTCATTTGCAATTAATTACCACATATGGGATGAGTCTGGCTTTCTTTTTGTCTAGATGGAGAACAAACTATGCCAGTACCATTTGTTACATATTATATAATGTCTGAGGAATTCCTAAAAATATATAGAGAGGTTTATTTAAAAAATCCAATTATAACAGGAAATTGTAATTTACTCCTTTCAATGTTGACAAATCAAATAGCAAAATAAAAGCACTATTTGAACAACACTCTGTAAGGTAATAACCAAAATTAAGTTATTTGTTACATACATGCTTGCACATTTACAGTGATAGAATATGTTTTTCTATGAGAAGAGAATGCTATTTTGGGGCCAGGCACAGTGGCTTACTCCTATGACCTTAGCACTCCAGGAGGCTGAGGTGGAAAGATGGACCTCCTTGAGCTCAGGAGTTCCAGACCAGTCTAAGAAAGCTTTGTGTCTTCTAAAAATATAAAAATTATCCAGGCATCATGGTGGACACCTGTAGCCCCAACTACTCAGGAGGCTGAGGCAGTAGGATCACTTGAGCCCAAGAGTTTGAGGTTGCTGTGAGCTAGGTTGACACCACAGCAGTCTAGCCCAGGCAATGGAGAGAGACTTTGTCTCAAAACAAATAAACAAACAACACAAAAAAGAAATGTTATTGTTTTCTTATGCCTGTGGACAAAGTTCAATGATGTATTTGACCAAAGGAAACTTTAATAATTTACCCAAAGTAGGAAGTTTACAGGCCACATTGTATTGTCATAATTTAGTAAAACTAGAAATCAACAAAGAAATGTAGACCCAATTTTTTTATGAATTAAAAAACATTCTCGTAAATAAGCCCTTAGCTTAATCTTTTTTGAAAAAAAACCCCAAATTTTTAGAAATGTAACAAAAAATTATTTCATTAGCAAAACGTATGAAGCAGAAGTGAAATATATACGAAATTATGTAACCACAGATGACCTTATCTTTAATCTTGAATAAAGACCCAAAATTAATGAACAGAGTATATATAACCCTCACAAATAAGAAAAAGAAACACAAAATAAGCCAAAGGAAAGGAAGAGGTGGATATTAGTAAATATAAAAAGCTCATACAGTATTGATTTACTAGAAAATGAAGGAGGAGATGAAATGATAAATGAAACCAAAAGTTGGCACTTGAAAGAACTCATAAAATAGAAAACAACCTCCAACTATGTCAGTAACAAGAAAGGAGAAGTTAGTATGGAAGACATTAAAAGAAGTATTACGGACAGTTATGTGCAACAATATGGCAATGTATTTTAAAATCTAGAGGACCCAGAAGGTCTCCCATTAAAATATAAATGCTTGAAATGGACTCAAGAAGAGTTAAAAGACTAGAATAGACATAGGATAGACTAAAATAGTAATTACAGAGCTAGTATTTTAAAAAAGGAACTGGGATCAAATGGTTTCATAGCGGAGTTTAGTATAATAGAACAGATAATGCCTGTATTTATTTGAATGATTCCAGATTATAGAAAAATTCAGAAAATACTTCATTTATGTGCATCTGTATAGTATATATATGTTATATAAAACACAGGGTAAGAATGCATGCCTGTTCGGTTTTATGATTGTGCACTTTTATTTTTAATGAAGGAAGATTTTGTAAAATTTATGGTTATTTAGAGACAGGGTCTCCCTCTGTTACCCAGGCTGGTGGAGACCAGTGGCATCATCAGAACCTCAAACACCTAGGCTCAAGTGATCCTCTTGCCTCAGCCTCCCAAGTAGTAGAACTACAAAGGTGCCACCAAGTCAGGTAATTTTTCTACTTTTTTGTGGAGACATTGTCTCTGTACCTTGCCAGGCTAGTCTCAAACTCTTGGCCTCAAGCAATCCTCCTGCATTGGCCTCCCGAAGGATTACAGATGTGAGACCCCATGCCCAGCTTTAAGTAAGATCTTCAGCATTTTGAAACTATAAAGTTCTTCAGAGTTTTTTTTCATTAGTTGTGCTGAGTCTGTATTGAATGAAGGAATTTGCTTTGATTCCTCATCCTGGTCTTCTTTTAAGTCTTCACTCCTGTAAAGGAAAGTCTTTGTCTACCCATAACCAAGATTTTTCCATTGATTCTGTAAGAAAATGTGTCTTTTTGCTATTATTATTATTTTTAGAATAATGAACATCTTTATTACATGAGCTAAGACAAGAGACAGGAAGAATTATTTGCCTTTCCGGGCCTTGGTTTTCCTCAGACAGAACTCCAGCTCCTTGCTCACTAGCACACAGCTCTGCTCGGCCACACTGGCCTGGTCTCCATGCAGTGCACGCAGGAATCTTGCCCTGCTGGAGCTGCTCCTTCAGAGGATTGATTAGTTTGGCATTCCCTTTCCTTCCATCATATTTCTTCTGAATTTTTTGGATTGTTTTTGTTTAAAATCTCTTCTTTTTCAGGTGTCAGCTTGGCTCCTTTCTTGTGGCCCAGGGGCAGGGCAGAGTGGGTGTGGCGCTCTCAGTAAGCCTGGTGCAGTTCTTGGTGTGAACCAGCTTGTTACTGGAGGCATTGTACACAACATCAATGAGTGTTGCTTTCCTAGTGCAACACTCTGAGCCCCAGCAGAGGTTCCCCACGTCCAGCCTCAGGGCATGGTATTTCTTGTCACCTCCCTCAACAGGGATGGTGTGTATGCTTGGGGGCCAACCTGGAAAACAAGGAGACAGGAAGTAGGTTGCCAAGGAGAGCAAGAAACCAGAGGGAGTGGAACCAGGGTGTGGAATCTTTCAGCAGCAGAGTCACAGGAACGGAGAACTTAAACTGAAACTTCCTTTGCCAGGTTCGATCCCACTGTCCTTGTGGGCTAGAGACAGAACTTCGGGTTGAAGGAGGGTGTCCAAGGTGGGGGGGGTTCCCATCTTCCCACTGGCACCCTCTGCAATGCCTGCTTCGGAGGCGTGGGGCAGGTGGGCAGTGTCCTCTCTCTGGCCAGGGTCTCGTCTGCACTGAATGCCGTCCCAGGTGCTGACCGCTCTGCTCACTCCTGCTGGGGTTCCAGTTCATTCTCTTGCTATTCCTAGGTGCTGCAAAACAAATGACATTACATTTGATTTTATTAAGGCATGCAAAATCCTAGTTTTCAGTGATTGAGATATATATATATATCACAGAAAGAATCTAACAGTCTATCAAGGAATTCTGTCAATCATAGCTCTGTTGTCCTCGCAGCAGCCCTGGCCCCTCATCTCTTTCTCCCGGACCCACTGGAGCCCCTCGCTCACGCTGCTTCTGTTCCTCCTCCTTTACAGTTTGCTTCCATTCAAGCACCTAAAGTTGCCTTTTAAAAATACAGATGAAGGCTGGATGGTGTGGCTTATGCCTGTAATCCCAGCACTCTGGGAGGCGGAGGAGGGTGGATTGCCTGAGCTCACAGTTTCCAGACCAGCCTGAACCAGAGTGTGACCCCATCTCTAAAAATAGCTGGGTGTTGTGGCAGGCACTTGTGGCCCCAGGTGCTTGGGAGGCTGAGGCAAGAGGATTGCTTGAGCCCAAGAGTTTGAGGTTGCTGTAAGCTATGATGTCACAGCACTCTACCAGGGGCAAGAAAGTGAGATTGTCTCAAGAAAAAAAAAAAAAAGATGAGAACGTGCTATTCCTGAGTTTAAAATGCTTCAGAGACTTTCAGGCATATTAAAACTAAAACCCAGACCTGTCCTGAGGACTGCAGAGCACCACAGTACCTTGTTAGACTCGAGCCCTGGCCTCACCTCACACCACACGGCCCCCTGCTGGCCTCTTCCCAGGGCCAGCATGCCCTGAATGCCATCCCATCTCAGGGCCTTCCTGGAAACTGTCCTCTGAGCCTGGAACAGTTTTCTTGCACTTTGCTGTGTGGCTAGCTTGTTCTTGTTATTCCCATCTCCCTGTTAGGGCAGCCAATTTATTTCCTTTCTCAGGCTTCAGAATCAAAAAATTATGCTTTTGCCTTCATTATCTTCTCACAACTCAGAAGCAGAGTTGTAAGAGTGACTCTCAGTGACCTTTGCTCTTATAAGTCCCCCTCCTACTCCTTTGAAGGTGGTGGGAGCTGGAATGTGATGAGAGATCATTCCCATGTTTATAACAAGACACAGGGCAAAAGGGAGATGAAGCTAATCTCACCACAGGAGCCCTTGAAAAGCAGGGTTTTCTCTGGGTGGTCCAGGAGAGTTACAAGGATGAAAGCATGAGGAGGCCTGGACATGCCACCACTGGTTTGAAGGTGAGAGATGAGGCAAGAAGCCACACGAGTGGCTGAGGTTGCTGAGAAGGCCCCAGCAGACAGCCAGTGAGCAACTGGGGACTTCGGTCCTACAACCTTAAGGAACTAAATTCTGCCAACAACTGGAACAAACTTGGAAGTAAATCCTTCCCTCCAGGGCCTCCAGGGGAGAGCAGCACCAGCTGACACCTTTGTTTCGGCCTTATATGGGGACCCCGGCCCATCCTGTCCAGACATCTGACCTAGGGAAATGCTACAACTGTTATAAACCTCTGAATTACTAACTGGTTGCACAGTGACAGAAAACTAATACACCCAGGTAGACTGTAAACGTCATAATGCTTGAGGGATCTTGTCTGTCTTGGCCACTATTCTATCATTAGCTCCTAGGACAGCATAGTAGATACGAGGCACTCACATGTATTGGTGGATAGGTCCTGGGAGTGACTGGGTGAAAGAGGTCTCACAACCGGGGTGGGTGACCCCTTCCCCCTGGTTTGGTAGCTCACTCTATTATATGAGTGGATTAACCTTTCAGTGGTTTTATTAGTTCTTCAGCCTTAACCCTTATAATTTGTAGAAAATAATTGAATTAATTTTCTTAATGGTAATTAACAGAGAGGCAGGACATCCATTTCATTTTCATGTTTTCCACTCCTTAGCTGGGTTTCCTTGGACAAGTTATGCAAGTCTTTTGAGCCTTGGTTTTATTTTTTTTTCTATTGGGAATTTTAGATTACAAGGGTCTATAAGACAGATATAATTACTATTTTAAAAAATGGCTTTGACATGATAGCATAAAGGCATCATAGACTTTACTGTTTCTTTCAAGTCTTCATTATTCTTCAAACTACCATCTATGACCTTTAGGATAGAATCATCTGGAAATAAAATACACCCTTGTACCACAAGAGGGTGTATTTGACCTTTGTAGGGAACAGAGCTTACTATTTAAGGCTTCACTTCACAGACATGGACTTTTCAGAGGGTTTAATATGTATGAGATCAATTCCAAATGTCATCATCAAATTATTTAGGAAAGCTATTCGTGTGTGTGTGTGTGTGTGTGTGTGTGTCTGTACGCGCGTGTGTGTGTGTGTGTGTCCAGGAAGTCTGTATAGTCATCCCATGTGTTTTCGGATGACTGTGGAATGGGAACCATATTTTGACAACATTTTCTCCATCAAACAGTAAATCTTTGGCATTAAAACACGAGATTGTCCCACGAAGAGGACAAGGGTTTTCATTTGGAATCCATTAAAAAAAATCCCAACTCAAAAGTATTGCTGCAAAACGTGTGTTTCCTTCTGGAGCCAGTGGAATGGCTCACAGGTGCAAAGTCCCAGCCAGGCAGAGGCACCCTTCTTCCGTCATTTCCACATTGAATGAGCTCCATTTTGGTTGTTTACTTCCCAAATAAACTTCTTCCTACTGTCCTTTTCTCAACACCAAGGAAATTCCATTTTAGATTCTCTACCCCAGGTGAGAAGAACTTTCTCGCTGATATGTGCCGAGCTTTCTCCTCTTTTTCTCTACCTCAGTTTCCCCAAAGCTAGAAGAGAAGCTTGTGGTAAGTCAGGTTTCCAGCTTAAATATTCCTTGGCCTCCTACTGGTTGGTCTACCTTGGATGAGTTATTTAAAGCTTTTTTGTTACAGTTTTTTCATCTGAAAATTGATGACTGTTAGGTCTCAAGCTTGTCATGAGTTTTAATAAAATGGTATAGTGAGGTAGTCGGGTTCTGGGGAAACACAGTTATGAGATTTAGGCTGCTCTCAGTGTCCCCTCCCTTCCACCTGTTCCGCTCAAGTGAACAGCTCTTTTATGCTTCGTAGCTTTGATTTCAATTATAGCAGAAGTTGCCTGCAAGCCACTTCCCTTCCCTGCTTCTGTTTTACTAAATCTTGAGTATTCTTATGAAGTCACTGAGGAGTCCTCTTTGAGGGTTACCAGGAGAAAGGGAGAGTGAGAGGGAGAGAGAGAGTATCAGTTTGTTCCTATGGTGGAGGGGCCAGAAGCCGGAGTGGGGTGAGAGCACACCCCCACAGATCTCCTGATGTCCCAACACAGTGGGGAATAAGAGAGGTTCTTTTCAGGTTGCATAGGGAGGCTGGACCCTGGGCTCTGAGGCTCCCAGCCCAGCCCAGATCCCTGTGCTTCACAGGCAGGAGCACAGAAGCTGAGAGCACCCACACCCCTCACAGCCCTGCTGACTTAGCCAGCCGGGATTTCCCCAGAGCTGGAGTGAACAGCAGACCAGAAGCCCTTCTTACCACTCCTACACATTGACAAGGCTTCAAGATTCTGTTACAGTTCTTAAAGGAGTGAGGGATCCCAAAATGACTGGATAGTTCTACAGTACTTAGCAGGGCTCAATGTTAGATTTTCTTGAACTTAAAGAAAATATTATGTATAAATGAGTATTTCCTGCATGTCTGAGTTTATGGATTGACAGTCACCATGGATACATTTATAAAACCCTTAGGACTCAACCCTTGGTTAATCATAGAGCTGCATTTTTTTTATAACTTAGTCTGAATTATTGGACAAGTAGCTTAACTTTCTCTGCTGTTGGTAGGATTCCAGCTCCCTCCCATGATGATAGGATATGACTGTGTGATCCACACGTGGTGGCTCCAACAAGGTCTTATCCAACCTACAGCACCAGTCCAGGCCAGAAACTGTGGCAAGTGACTGGAGAAATGAGAGAGAACAGAACACAATCCCAGTCTCTGCTAAGACAGAGTTTATAGGTTGAAGGCAAAGACACAGGCCAGTAAAACAATGGTACCCACAATGTGGCACTACAATGGTAATGAGTGTTATGGAAGGGCAGCACTACGGCTCTGAAGCCAGGGAGCCTGGGAAGGGGCAGGGGCAGGGGGTTGTGGTAATGGTGGAGCCGGTGACAGGATGGAGATCCATGCATCCCACACTGGTGGATTTGCCAGCTAACCTCAAAAAACGTGGTGCCGAGAAAGATCCTGCACATTCTCTGCACAGGATACCTTTGCACCAAAGAGGGGTCTGACTGCCTCAAGACTCTGGCTGGTGATGTCCACGTTGCAAGAGGAAAATTTGATGAGAATCTGAATTATCCAGAACAAAAAGTTGTGACTGTTGGACAGTTCAAAATGGGTTTGACCCATGGACACCAAGCTACTCCATAGGGAGTCAGGCCAGCTCAGCCCGGTTGCAGAGGCGGCTGGATGTGGACATTCTTATCTTGAGACACGCACGTATGACTGAAACATTTGAGCATGAAACTGCATTCTACATTAACCCAGGCTCTGCTGCAGGGGCACATAATGCCTTGGAAACAAACATTATCCCGCCATCTGTGTTGATGGATATCAAGGCTTCTACAGTGGTCCTTACGTGTATCAGCTCATTGGAGATGACGTGACAGTAGAATGAATTAAACACAAAAAGGTCTTAAAGCCAGGCTTGTCTTGATGACTATTCTGGTTTCGTTATTGTTATTTTTGTTCATTCCTCTGTTCAGATCGAACAATTAAAAATTTAAGTGGCACAAAATTGTATCACTTTTATAATTTTTTGCAGTAAAATATAATGTCATCATCTTTCTTAATATTAGTATATAATTTCTCTAAGCTTCTTGTCAACTATGAGAACATATTTAGTTTACAGTTTATGGCTTCTATGGAAGTATGTCCACTACACGGTAAATGTCATGTATTGAGAAAAATGTTGGAACTTTAAAAGTAGGGCACGACGAGAAAGAATCTAGACTTTCTTGTGTACATTTTTCTCTTTTCCAGTAATATACATTTACCTTTCATTTATAAAACAAATAAAAATAACAATAAAATAAATCTGAAGCAGTTGCATTGAAATAGTTGAGGCCAGATTGCTCTGAGTTCAACTAGGGCATGTGATGGCTTAGATATGGAGGATGATGGAGAGAGAATGTCCAGAAAAGTCTAAGTTTCTGGTTGGATCAGATGGACAATGGTGTCATTCCCCGAGTAGGCAAGGTTGGGAGGGCCACATGCCAGAGAGCGTTCCTTTGTCCCTTATTTCCACCCCCTTCCCACCCCAATCTGAGCCCTGGGAGGCTGACCTCTATGGACTGCTTCTCAACAGGCTGACGTATTTCCTTTTGTCTGCTCGAGTTCTGGCAATGGTGAGGAAGTCACATGGCAGAGGTGATGTCCGAGCTCACTCCCCAGGCTCACTATCCCTGGCTGGTTTCCTTTAGCTTTATCGACACCAAGGCAAATAGTCCTTTCACTAACATTTTTGTTGAAGTCTTCTGAATTATCTCCATTGCAAGGTGCCATTTCTTCCCATTAAGATGCTGACTGACACGGCAGGGGTTCACTTTTGCTTATGTTGATTCCTAGGGGATTTTGAGACATCCAACAGGGCTGATGAAGCAGGAATATGGAAATAAGGGAGAGGTCCAGCCTGGAGCTGGCATGGTGCAATTCATCTCCTTACAGGTGATAATCAAAGCCACATGCATGGCTGATGTCTTGGAAGAGAGTGAGAAAAAAAAGAACGGTTTCAGAGGAAGAAAAGTCTACACCTGTGATCTGAGAGTGCCCTGTCCCCTGCTGCCCTGGCCTTCTGTGCTGCTGTGACCTTGCTTTTGTTTTCCTTTGTTACCACCTTTCTCAGCTATACATCCTGGAGCTTGGCGATTTCTTCTCTAAGTGAATTCTTTAAGCGACTTCTCTTTTTTTTTTTTTTTTTTTGAGACGGGGCCCAAGCTATCCCCCTGGGCAGAGTGCCATGGCATCACAGCTCATAGCAACCTCCAACTCCTGGGCTCAAGCGAGTCTCCTGCCTCCGCCTCCCAAGTAGCTGGGACCACAGGTGCCCGCCACAATGCCTGATCATTTTTTGG
>CAUYQV010090129.1:0-13027 GCA_963574575.1 Galagoides demidoff
AGAAAACATTTTGTTGAAAATACGGGTTTAGGCTCGGCGCCTGTGGCTCAATCGGCTAAGGGGCCAGCCATGTACACCTAAGGTGGTGGGTTCGAATCCCCAGCCCGGGCCCACCAAACAACAATGATGGCTGCAACCAAAAAATGGCCAGGCGTTGTGGCGGGCGCCTGTGGTCCCAGCTACTTGGGAGGCTGAGGCAGGAGACTCGCATGAGCCCAGGAGTTGGAGGTTGCTATGAACTGTGATGCCATGGCACTCTACCCAGGGGGATAGCTTGAGGCTCCATCTCAAAAAAAAAAAAAACAAAAAGAAAAGAAAAGAAAATACGGGTTTAAATATACAAAGGAAACATTTAAGAGATGTTTTTGTTATTTTTTTTATTACAAAAACAATGACTCCACTTCTTATCCTGAATCCTAAACCTTCTCAAAGGTTAATTCTATCCTGAAGTTATGCATTTTTGGTGGGGGGAGGCAGGGTTGGGTTTGAACCCACCACCTCCGGCATATGAGGCCCGCACTCTACTCCTTTGAGCCACAGGTGCCACCCTGAAGTTAAGCATTTTTATTCTTCATGTGTTTGCCCTGTGTGAGTATCCGCAGTCCATTGTGTAATATTGTTTTGCTGGTTTCCAAAAACTTATGTAATTGGCAAACATTTCGTGTATAATTTGACAAGTCAGTGTTTTTTTTATCCATATACTTTCTCATGATTTACCCCTCTGGTAAATATAGATCGCTTTAGTTTCAGGGTAGTGTTCCACTACAGATTGGTTCATATTTTTTCGTTATTACATTCAATACACAGTGAGCATCTTAATTTATGGTTCCTGACATACATGTAGGAGTTAGTCTAGAAAATGCACAAGTGAAAGCAGCCGAATTTCCCTGCAAAGTGGGCTTGGCCTGAGCTCTGTTTTGTACAAACTCCTTTTCTCCCTACCTGTGCTTGGTGAGACCAACATTGAATGGTTTATAGTGTGGCATCTGTGACGTGGCAGCGAAAGTTCCTACTTGCCCAACTTGAAGTAAGGATGAGCATGTTTTTTTATGTTTAGTAATAAGAGAGTTTTTTTTTTTTATTCTCATCTGAAACTTGTGTTAATTTGGAAATGGGTCATTTAGATAACTGTCTTTTATTGAAGAAAAAGAATCATAAAAAAGAAAAGAGAGAGACATTTCAGTTTTCTACAAAGGTGGCTGTGGGCAGCGGGAATCTGCCGTAGTTCCTTGCTGTGGGTATGAGGGTGGTGGTGTCCACACAGGCGCAAAGTGTGACTTTTGTGGTGTTTTGGTGACCATAAACTGATGTCAGCTATCAGGTTAATTCAATCAATTAATTAAAATAATTAAAATTAACCTCATTGATTTTTCTGATTTTGAGCTATTGTGTGTATTTTTTAAATGGTAATTTATTAAAGAGGCAATTCCTGTGTCATTAGCTTGTCTCATTTTAAGCTTTGTCCAATATTCTAAAGCTAGAGGATAGAAATCTCTAATAGGACACAGGAAATAAAGTTATCGTGAGACCGTTATAATTCTGTGAGATCCAATTAGAATTACAGCAGATGTGATGCTGTAATGTTTTCACCTCCCATGCGGGTTAGTCACAGCCAGCGTGAAGGACTCTAAATTCTGAACTATTTCATCTTGTTGTCTGTGCCCTGGCACATAGCACAATCATGGAGCTTTAACCATATGTCCGGCATATCAGAGACAATTCCAGCCCTCTCTGCTTGTATTGGTGCAATGTTAATAGTATACCTTTCACTCTTGAAACAGTCTCAATTCTGACAACAATGTATCAGATTTGATAAATGAAACTTGATACATGAAAACTAATAACACCTTTCATCACTGAATACTTATTACTGTTGCTAAGCATGAGGCTACGTACCGGTAGGATTAATTTTATATCTTAAAATGAGATAGAGCACATATTATACCACTTCTATAAGGGAGCTGAAATTCAGACAGGGAGGCTGACTGAATGGAGTAACTGGCCGCCTTGCCCATCTCTTTATCACCACTTCCCGGGGTGGGGACCAGCTAACAAGAGGTTTCAAAACATCTTTGTTTGCTGTCTGAGAGAAAGAAATGGAAGCACATATTCTGAACAATCTCCTGGTACTTGTTCGAAGGAGAGAAATGAAGAAGTTTGATAAGCTGTAACGTTGACGATTCTTACACTGCTCCTAGGTCGGCATATTCATGGATTATTCATGCCGTGGGACTTTTCTTTGAGAAAGTGATGAGTCTGTGTGTTTTCAGTAAGGTCCCGGTGTTTTTATTTCTTTATGTTTTTCATTTGAGAAAGTCTGTAGGTTTAAATGTGAACACTTTAAGGCAGAAATCACTGCTCTTTAGAGGGCAGTAAATAGCCGTCCAATGCTTCCAGTGGGTGCAGTAGGTCACTTAAATGGGCCGCAGATGTGTCTCTGTGCTGTTTAAGGGCAGGAAGAGACTGGTAGCAAACAGATTGATAACCGCTGTGGACGGGAGGAAAAAAAACACATTGTATTAAAATGTTCCAGCCTAATAGATGAAAAGCTATATATTAGGTTCATGATAAAGCTTAAACCTTGTTAAAATTATTATTTCATACTCCCAGGACAAAATGATTAAAGACGTGTGAATGAATGAATGAAGTTACATTAAATGGTTTCTCTTTTATAGCCGGTCGTAAAGGGAATTCTTAAAACAAGTCATAGCTTTTCCTGCCAAATGCCACTCTATTAATACAGCCGTTCCAAGACATATCTGATTAATTGTCCTTTAGTAAACGGGAAATGGCAGAATTATAAGCCTTAAAATATTATCTGGTGATTTCAAATATAGGCTTTCCTTATGTCACAGGATACATAGTCTATGACTGTACAGCAGAACCTCTCCAAGTTGAAGGGACTATAGCAAACTGGCCAACATACAGAGGTGGTCAACAGAAGGAACCAGCCCTCCTGTATTGACACCCAGCCTGGGTGCATGTCCGCTCTATGAAAAATAGGTCAGTATGGAGGTTCCACTGGGTATGAAACTTATTAGAAGATAGAATGTCAGATATTTCTAAGAAAGGAAAAAATACCAGATACTGACTCACAGAAAGATAATGTGTTTTTATTGGCCAAAGCCGGGCTTGAACCCACCACCTCTGTTATATGGGGCTGGCGCCCTACTCCTTTGAGCCATAGGCACCTCCCAAGAGAATGGGTTTTTGGTAACACATACCACTGCGTCGTGGGGCAGATGTTTCTTTAAAGAATTAAGGACCTCAGCGTGTACAGCCAGGAGCCCTGAGCTATTGTGTAGAAACAGCCAGTGGACTTGTCATATTTATTTATAACTTGGGGCTTCAGTGGCTATACTGTCTGTTCTTTTCTCAGGAAAATACTGGAGTGAGTACGCTCAAACCTTCTTCATTGATGTAGAAAATTCTCAGGATTTTAGTTGAAATTTAAACACACTGAATGGCATCGCTCATGAAAAATCATGAAGTGTGCTATACATGAACCTGCATCCTTGACTTTTTTTATCTAGAGGTTATTTTACAATATCCCATGTGCCTAATTTAAGGGATATTTCTCTGCTTCCAGGCAGGTATGTTGGAATCCATACAACACAGCTCTAACTCACTAGGAATTTACTGTTTGCAGAGAGAAAACTTAGGCAGAGATTACCAGTAAAAACTGAGCAACGTGATACGTGGTTGGTAAGTGCACAGATATCAAATAGCATAGGAGTGCGTGTCTGCTACAGAATAAAAACTTAAGATCTCAATAAAGGCTATTACATGTTTGCAATTTGTAAGAACCATATTTTTATATATCATAAACTCCTTTTCCCTTTATTCACTCAATTTGAAATACTATTTATATATGTTCATATTTCACTACTCTAAATTCTCTGTAAAAACTTCTTTCCTATTGCTTGACTACTTTGATTGCTGTGGCCAATCAGCAATATCATGAAATTAAGAATAGTGACATCCTGTTTACGGTGCATGAACTTGGACCTCGGTAAGACGTTCACAGATTTCCTTGGAAGGACAGAGCGAGATCATCTCCTGGTCAACTTTTAATTATTTCTAGGCATTTCATAGTTTGATATTTACATCTCAGCTTTCAAAGAACTGCTGTCCCCCCCCCATGTTTTTTTTTTTTTTGCAACTTTTGGCCAGGGCTGGGTTTGAACCCACCACTGCTAGTGGCACCCTACTCCTTTGAGCCACAGGCACCGCCTGTTTCCCCTTCTTTGTTCTAAGTTGGGAAGAAGGAATCCTTGGAATCTGAAACCCTGCCTCTAAGCATCCTCTGTATTCAAATCGCTTAGTCAGTAGGGTTCCCTTGCCCAGGAGGAGAGAAAAAATTAAAAAAATCAAGAGAAATCTGAAAATTTAGCAAAGCTGTTCGGAGCATACTTTTTATTGCCTGTGTTCCTGGTTTTTGATATCTGAAAGATTTTATAAAGGATAACTCCATAAGGCATCAGATTTGAAAACTTAGTTTTTAAAACGGTTCTTCATTTTACGTTTGGTTATAAAATATTTTTCATCAATGGCAAAGCAACTCCCTCCCAGAACCTGTCTTCTACCCCCGCTAACCAGATATCTTGTCATATTAAGTTTATTAAAGCTGACAGCTGAAGAACTATAGGAAAATTAACCAGCTCCCCGTCATTACAATAGCAAAGAAAAGCATACTATCAGTCAGGTGAAAATGTACTCGTAATTTTCTTTGATACACGTTGCTGCTTCAGAGCCCAGACACCACATGGGCATTATACATTATTTTACATGATGAACAACAGAACAAAGAAAAAATACTCCAAGTTGTTTTCAGCAATATTGGCCACTCTCCTAGCTTTCCAACAATCTGCAATAAGTTACGTTACATCTCAAATGCATAATGCACGGTGCTGAATGTTAAATATGTGTGTGTGTCTATAATTAATCCAGCCACCAGAGCTGTGTGACTAAGTGTTAAGAATGGTGAAAATAGAGCATGAAGAATGTGAAATCCACTGACTGATCCTAAATTAGCAGCCGCTGGGTGATACTTTTTCTTGATGCCCCTTTCTTCTATTCTGTTGACCGTGCTTTTAGAAGCCCTGGGTGCATGCACACTCAATTCCCAGGGCATCACTTATAGTGAGTGAGTGATTGAAAATAAAATGTGTCATATAAAAGACCATCGCATTTAGACTGTGGGTGAGTGATCCTGAGGCACTTGAATTGCAGAGAATTGGATGAGTAGAAAGTACAGGTGAGTGATTAGTGCGTGAGGGTCCAGCCTCCCGGCCGGCGGTGATACCAGGATATGAACCTCTATAAATCCATCATGAACCAGGTTGCAGCCGCTCTGCTGTTTCTGTCAGAATCACTAAAAATCTGTGTCGCTCCTACATTTGCATTAAGGAAGGGTAAGTAGTCTCTATAATGTAAATATGAAATGAGCTGAGTGACTTTTTTTTTGGTTGCAGTTTTTGACCAAGGCCGGGTTTGAATCCGCCGCCTGTGGCCTGTGGTATATGGGGCCGGCGCCCTACTCCCTGAGCCACAGGCACCACCCCATGAATGACACTTTAAAACTATTCTTTATCACTAGAGTTTGAGCTACATATGTTATCAAACAATCACCCGGATAGTTAATGGTGATGGCAGAGTTGGTTTGCAGAAGGGTCAGGATTAGTTTTTCGTTATATTTGAATGCAGAGGAATCTTTTACTTGCCAGTGTGAAAGACAGATGAAGATGGAAAAGCCAGAGGAGGTTGACTTTGATTGAGTCAGGTACACCTAACGGTCATAGGTATAAAGTCCATTTACAGTGATCAATCACCCAAAAAAGTCCAGGAGACCAAGGAGGAAGCTCCAAGCCCTCCTCTCGTGACAGCTTCAAAGAACTGGGGCGCAAAGGTCCCAGATCCTCCTTGGAAGACACGGAACTTGGATAGGCAGTGCCAGGACAGACCTCCACCCACCACGGCTGCACCCCCAGCAGTTTTAATCAACTAGCGAGGTCTTAGGGTTTTTTCCTTGTTGGTGTAAGTTTCGAAGAGTGTTTTTGAGTGTTACAAGTATTTGTTAACTAAAAAGAGTTCTGAAATTTAAAATGAAGGGCAAAGTGAAGTTATTTGAGGATTTTCAGAATCAGAGCATCACAGATCAGGCTCTGAGGAGCTCACAGGGCAGGCCACACAGATGCTAATGAGCTTGGGGCAGGCTGGGACTTCACCACCTGTGTAAGGCAGGCGATGGGAAACGGGTTTGCCAGGGTGGAAAGGGAAGCTGGATCACACAGAGCGGAGGAAGGGAAGCGCTTCCTTTAGCTTCCTTACTGGGCCAATTTCAGTAACATTGACTCCCAAGCGATTTGGGCCAGATGAGGCCTGGCGTTTCTGTGATGTGACCTTCCTAAGCTCAACTTCCTTTAATTCTGATAGAAATTGAGACATTAAAAATGTAGATGTAAACCCCGGAAGGAAATATACTCAAGACTAGAAACCTTTGCATATCAGGGTTCATCTTTTGCTTTTATTCTCAAAGATTCTGACACATGTCTCCCGTCCAGAAGCTTCTTCAGCCAACCCGTGTAAAAGGATTTGTGGGAACATTCCTGCTCATCTTGCACCTGACTCAGACGTGTCTCAGAGGTGTGAGGAAATCTAAGTTACTGAAAACCAGATGTCGCCTTGTGTTCCTGTTATATCCAGACATTCTTGGACCTTTATTGTGGTTCCAAGTTGGCTTTATTTAGTGGTTGGAAATGGGGGATTAAAAATAAAGTACTAAATCTGAAACAAGAATAGGGACATAAAGAGACGTGTGTGTGTGTGTGTGTGTGTGTGTGTATGCGTGCAAATAAATGCATTTGCAAACAAACAGAAATATCACACAGTGACAGGCAAAAATAATCAGTTTGCTAATTTATGCATTATAAATAAATTCGGGAAAACATCTTAAAATAATCTGACTGGCATGGAAACAGATAATAAGAAAAGAATAACAAAATTATGAAAGATTTAACTTTAAAATTTGCTGTACTGAGGTGACGGTCCTCAAAGCCAGAGTTCAAGTTGAATGTCACCTGTTCAGAGACAAGCCAGCTTACTCTTCAGAGTTGTGAATGAAGTTAATAAGATGCCCTGTGTGTTCTTTCATCTGATTTATAAGACTGGAAATTCACTAGGACTGAAACTTGTAACGGGATTTTATTTATTAATTTTTTTTTTTTTTTGTAGTTTTTGGCTGGGGCTGGGTTTGAACTTGCCACCTCCGGCATATGGGCTGGCCCCCTGCTCCTTTGAGCCATAGGCACCATCCAATAGGATTTTATTTTTAAAAAACTCAATGATTCATCTTTTAATGTGAGTTTAGTTGACTCCGTTGAGGGGTTAGCTGTTTTTAGTGTAAACTCAATGATAGAGGCAGAATCTGTAGTGTTGTCCATACACAGCACACACTTTGTGTCTAGTTTGAAATACTAGATTTTTTAAATTTAAAACATCTTTTTGGAGAGATCTCCATTTTTGGCTTTTCGCAAGTGTTAAATGGCAACTAAATTTTGAGTAAATAAACAATCACTCCCACTTTCATCGGACGAATCGACCCCAACTGGGGCCCAGGTTGATGGTGGGACGGGGGGGATGGGAGCGGAGGGCGGAGGTCAGATGGAGGGAGGGTGAATGGTGGGATCACACCTGTGGTGCATATTGCAAGGGTACATGTTGGATCTACTAAGTATAGAGTATAAATGTCTTAACAATAATTAAGTAAATGAGGTGAGGGATATATTAACCAGTACGATGTAAGCATTCCAAATTGTATATGAAATCAGCACATTGTACCCCATAAATGCATTAATACACATATGATCTACCTCTTTATGATTTAATAAAAAAGGTATAAACAAAAAGAAATTGTTCTTATACATGAAAAATAATGTATCAATACATTTTAACATGCTAAAATAATATAAAAATAAATAAGTCATAGAAGATTAAAGCTGAATGTTAAAAACATCAATAATCCAAAATAAGTCATAAGAGAGAAAATAAATAAACAAGAAAAGAGAGGGTGAAAAAACATAACATAAAATATCTTAAAACATATATGAAACATAATATTAAATATCTTAAATGCAACTGTATAAATAATTACATGAAATATTAATCAGGGGTGGCACCTATGGCTCAAAAGGGTAGGGCGCCAGCCCCAAATGCCACAGGTGGCGGGTTCAAACCCAGCCCCGGCCAAAAATAAATTAATAATAATAAAATAAATAAGTAAATATTAATCAAATTAACTCTATAATTAAAAGATATCAATCATTAAAGAACAAAAAAGCAAAACAATTTTATTTTGAATAAAATGTATTCAAAACAAATGAACATTCAGAATAGATGAATAATATTCTATTTATAAAACTTACTTTATGTATATAGATGAAGGTAGGTTGAAAATGAAAGGGTAAATTAAGATATACCAAGCATAAAAAGAGCATAAGAAGGTGAAAATTACTATTACTATTACTATTAATACTGTGTAAAAATAAACTACAGGTTAAGGAGTATCAGTATAAACATAGCTTATATTTCAAAGTGATAATGTTGACTCCTCAAAAAGATATAATAGGCTTGGTGCCTGTGGCTCAATTGGCTAAGGCGCCAGTCACGTACACCTAAGGTGGCAGGTTCGAATCCCCAGCCTGGGCCCACCATACAACAATGATAGCTGCAACCAAAAAATGTCCGGCGTTGTGGCAGGCACCTGTAGTCCCTGCTACTTGGGAGGCTGAGGCAGGAGACTCGCTTGAGCCCAGGAGTTGGAGGTTGCTGTGAGCTGTGATGCCATGGCACTCTGCCCAGGGGGATAGCTTGAGGATCGGTCTCAAAAAAAAAAAAAGAAAAAAAGATATAATAGTAGATATGTATGTACAAAAAGGAGCCTCCAACACCTAAGTAAAATTTGACAGAATTAATAGGGAGAAAGATAAATCTCAGTCAACATAAGAAGCATTTGTCATACCTCTCTAAGTAATTAATATCAGTAGGTAGGAAATTAGTACAAACACAGATCTGAACAAAGCCTCAGACCAACTGGGCTGCACTGGCGTCTGTGGAATTCCACACGAACAAAAGAACACGCTCCCTCCGTGTAGACCAAGACGGACCACGGGTGGTGCCGTGAACAGAGTCACCGTGAGCTGTAAGAGACTGCTGCCATACCGCCTTCTAACCACAAGGGGATCAAATTCAAAAACACTAATACCACCTCTCTTTAACAGTTACTGGATTAACGAGAAATTGAATGTTTGTCCCTTGCTCTAACTCAAGCTCCCACATTCTCATGACAGCACATGAAACAATAACCGCCACTCGTCAAGACACCACCACGGGTTGACACGAGCACGGCTGTGAGACACGGACACGCTGGGGTCACGACACCTCCCTGGGTCCTTTGTCCCGTGCTGCCAACGTGAGCTGAGGAAGTCATGTTTGCAAACAACTCCCAGACCTCATGCACATGTGTATCTGTGTGTCCAATTCCAATTAGATTCTTACAGATGTTCCACACAAAAGAGGTGTTATTTTTTTTCTTTGCCTTTTCCTATCTTTATTTATTCATTTATTTTATTAAATCATAAGCTGTGTACATGAATGCAATCATGGGGTACAATGTGCTGGTTTTACATACAATTTGAAATGCTTTCGTCAAACTGGTCAACATAGCCTTCACGTCATTGTCTTAGTTATTGTGTTAAGACATTTATAGTCTACACCTAAATTTCACATGTACCCTTGTAAGAAGAGGTGTTATTTTATTCATATGTCTATTTCAAGCCTCATATAGATATGATATAAAATTTAAGATGTGAACTCAAGTGTATGTGACCTGGAAGTCTGTGGTCCTCTAACCAAAGAGGAGATGGCTTGTGGCCGCGTGGACTGCAACACGAACAGACACAGGGAGAACAGAATTAGGAGGGAAAAAAACTGAGTCCACATCTTGCTAGTGGAAGCTCAGATCATCTGAAATTGCATTGCGTGGACTTGGGGTCCTCACAGTGCTCAGGGCTGAGAATGGTGACGTGGAGAGAAGGCTTAGCTGAGCTTCCAGCTACCCCTGCACTAGACCCCAGGGTCTTCATTTACTGCTTTGAAGAATTTAGGCCTGTCGCTCAGCCTTGCACCTGCAAACTAGACGTATGAATACTGCTCAGTCCACATTATTACTGTCTAATGCAATGCCTGAAATCTGTGTGGAGTTTTACTCACCGACTGGCACTGCTGACTGTGCTGACGAAGAGCCAGTTCATCGTAGTTGTGTGGCCACAGTTAAAATTACCTTCCTGTCACGCCATCACCAAAGGGGGAACGTTTGGGGAAAGGGTGGCGGATAGTAATATTAAAATAACAATAGAAAAGGCATACGCTTCAGAAAATGATCTTATTTGGATTAAGCTACAACTTCACAGCCTAAGTTCTCCCATTACAAACTCAGGAAACCGTTTTCTAACCATCCCTGAGATCAGAGTCTTCTAGAGTTAATTGTTTTTCTGGTTTTCTTTTCCTTTCTGCTCTGGCTCCTGAAAAAAAGCCAAGATCCGTTCTGGTTTTGAAATCGAGATTGCCAGATGGCTAGGACATAAATATAAATGCTGGGGATGACGGGATAATTCTATAGCACTGATCCTATTGAACAGAGATGAAAATATGTGAACTAAATATAGACAAATACAATACGGCAGAATGTATTTGAGAGTTTTCACGGGCGAAGCCTTCAGAGATAGGATGTATTATTAAAGGACCGTCTTTAACAAAGTATTTTGAGTATGAATTTCCCATTCTGTGAATAAAGAATTATGCCACTAAATGCTGACAGCTGAGATTGTTTAATTTCAGACCCCGTAGGACACTTGCATGCAGAGAATTTGGGTCAAATGGAGGCTGGTTTCTACCAAATGGGCTGCATTAGCCAGTTGTTTTTACTATTAAGAGTTTGAAGATTTTCAATTCAAGAGAGTAACATTTCATAGATATGGACTGAGCATTTGCAAAAGGGCTTGATTCATTTTAATTCTCAGTGAAGAATCTGAAGAAAATGGGTTTAGAACGAACATGTGGCCTGGCACTGCTCTCCGTACGCCCCGCGCTGTGTCTGTGGGCACAGCGGCGACCCTGCTCCCCAAGCGGACTTTCTCACCAACCATCAGGGGACACAATTTAAAATTTATTTTTGTTAAGAAAATTATAGCGTTCAGACACTTGTTATGGTTTACATTTATCTATCTATCTATGCTTTAAGAAGAACTGCATTGTTAATGCTTTAATTAAAATCAAATTGTAAACAATCTGGGCGGTGATTCTCTTGAGTTGGCTACAGAATTGAGTTTTCCTTTTGTTGAAGTAGTTGCTTGGTTTTCAAGGAAAAAATATAATCACTGGTGCCTTTCTATTATATATAATGGCATAAATATAATGTACACATGGGGTGGTTTATTCTTTATTTCAAACAGTCCAGCTTTAATCTGCGCTTTTTCATCCTATTGAAGGGGACGTAATTTTGTTACACAGGCGGTGTTTTGTTCTGAGTCGGTGCACTACGGTTTTATGCCCAATGTTATAAGGAGAAAGATTCATGACAAAAAACAGTTTCTCCATTAGCACCCAGGCTGAGACCCTGAACCAAACCTTGCATAGTCAGTCACAAACGCTGGCGGTTGTCTTTGTTTTTACATGAAAGTTTTATTGCATTATCCAGAACGTATTTGCTACCTGATTCATAACTGGACTTATTTTATAACCATATAGAGGTGAGTTAACTACCCCAGGCTTCACTACCTGATCTAGAAATAATAGATACTTCAAATCAAGTATACAGGCCATTAAGCTTTTCTTTTAAGTACAGGATAAATCATCCAGCTTTAAACTCTGTATCCCTTTTATCAAGGTCAGGAGCATTCGTCTCAGCACAAATGTTTACAAAAGCGCACGGATCAAACCATCCAAAATGAGGGGAAACACGATAGGCTGCTTCAGAATTATTTCATGATAGTTAATGCATATTTATATGTTTAATTATGTCCAATATGAAATTAACTGGGAAAGCCTAAATGAGTCGATTTATACACAGAAATTAGCATAGCTTGGGATGAGAGAGAATGGTCATTGGTTCCCCTGTGTATCTTTTAGTTCAGAGTAAATACTGTGTGTTGAGGGTCAGTGAGCACATGTGAAATTGTGGATGGTCAGCTACCCCGTGAACACAGGTCATAAACGTTCTATACGTGTGGTGGTATCTATATGTCACACAGTACATACTATTTTTAAATTGTTGTTTTAAAGTGGGTATTTAATATTAAACATCATCAACTAATTCATTTCTAAATATGTGCCAGACAACATATAAGTGGTAGCCACCCAGGATTGAGTTCCTTAATGGCAGTGAACTTATCTTAATGATATGTGTATGTCCAGTGACCAGTAGAGTTTATGACACAAAGTTCAGGATTCATTACATATTTTTGATGAATGAATATAGGTGATTGTATAAACAAATTCATTTCACCTTTCATTTATAAATACATAGTATCATTTAATTTCTTTGGATTTTGTCAATGTTTGTATTGTGTAAGAGATTTCGTGTATTTATCAATGGTATCTTTTGCTCTGATATCCTACTCTAAAGTTATAATTAGAGTTATATCCTACTCTGAAGTTATAATTAGCCCAATGTTGCTTTTCATCATTTGAACTCACATTCTAGGTTGCCATCAATTCTAGATTCCTAAATAGGAACTTTCTTCTGTTTACAGTTATTGAAGAGGTATTGCCAATTTTAGAGTGCCTAGCTTAAATGTATTTTAATGGTCTCTACGTTTTAACACAATGCCTATTTTATACTAACATCTTAAATATAAGGGTAAAATGCAGTTATTGCTAAATTTTAGTTTAAATAATTATTTATAATACTGTGTTTAGAGTTGATATATTTGTTATTCTGTTTTTTCTTTTCTTCTTTTTTTGAGACAGA
>CAUYQV010090134.1:0-10133 GCA_963574575.1 Galagoides demidoff
CCAAACAACAATGATGGCTGCAACCAAAATATAGCCGGGCGTTGTGGCGGGCACCTGTAGTTCCAGCTACTTAGGAGGTGGAGGCAAGAGAATAGTTGAGCCCAGGAGTTGGAGGGTGCTGTGAGCTGTGATGCCATTGCACTCTACTGAGGGCAACAGCTTGAGGCTCTGTCTCAAAAAAAAAAAAATAGCCAAGCATTGTGGTGGGTACCTGTACTTGGGAGGCTGAGAAAGAGAATTGCCAAAGCCCACGAGCTGGAGGTTACTGTGAGCTGTGATGCGACTGCACTCTAGCAAGGGCGACAAAGTAAAAGTGTCTCTACAAAAAAAAACAAACCTATTAACAAGGTATACAAGAGTCTATCAGTTTTCCTATAGGTCCGGAACTACTCAATGAGCCGTCAAAAGCCTCCAAATTTCCATTCTCTACCCTCAGCCAGTAAAGTTCACCCCTCCTCCTCCTGGAAAAAGCCCCTCTCCTTCTTTAAGGCCTAGTTCAAATGTCGCCTCTTATCTGGTCCTTACTTGGACCCTCAAAGAACAATTAGTTTTGCCCCCTATGCATTCTCAAAAACCTTACACTTAAACCATTTTATCCTTTATGTATTTACCTGTGCAGGGCCTCTACTAGACTATGAGATTCTAAGTCAGCTTTGTAACCTCAGACCCAAAACAGAGTGTCAAGCACTGTTTACATACTTTATGTATATTAATATATATAGCATATTAACATTTTTTTTTCTTTTGAGACAAAGTCTTGCTTATTGGCCCAGGCTTGAACAGTGGTGTCATTATAGCTCATTACAACCTGCAAATGTGCTCAAGCAATCCTGCTTCAGCCGCCTGAGTATTTATGTATATTAATATATATGACATATTAACATATATTAATCATCACAACAAAATTGCAAATGAAGGGCGGTGCCTGTGGCTCAAAGGAATAGGGCGCCAGCCCCATATGCCCGAGGTGGCGGGTTCAAACCCAGCCCAGCCAAAAACTGCAAAAAAAAAAAAAAATTACAAATGAAGCAGGAACTCTCATCATCTCAGTTTTTCAGATGAGAAAGATGAAATACACAGAAAGGTAAGTAACATTCTCAAAGTTTCAAAGCTTGTAAGGACTGGCCCCCCAGGATTTCAACTTAGACACAACTCCAGAATTAAATTTCAAAAGTTTTGGCTGGGCCGGGTGGCTTACACCTGTAATCCCATCACTGTGGGAGGTTGAGACGAGAGGATTGCTTGAGCTCAGGAGTTTGAGGCTCGTCTGAGTGTAAGACCCTGACTCATGAAAAAAATGAAAAAACCCAGCCGGGTGCTGCAGCGAGCGCCTGCAATCCCAGTGGCTTCGGAGGCCGAGGCAGCAGAATGCCCGAAGTCCAAGTCTGAGGTTACAGTGAGCTACGACACCATTGCACTATGCTCAGGGCACAGGGTAGAACTCTGTCTCAACAGAAAAAAAATTTTTTTTCAAAAGTTTTGAATTTCAGTCTAAACCATTACATTTAACTTCTATTGAATAAGTTTGATTTTTTCCAGTGTAACAGGCCTAATGGGTTGAGGGGAAGCTCCCATTGTAAGATCAATCATCTCCACCCCAGGAAGGATACTTCCTATCTACCACTGAAGTGTGGAAAGACAATACTGGAACTTCTCCTCATATTTATTTTAGCTCATCCTTCTGTAAAATGTCTATCTTTGTATGTTATAAAATGTACATAATACAGAATAAAGCCATTTAAAACAAACCTTTATATAACATGTGTGCACACTCAACTCTGTTTACTGATGGAATGAACACTAAAGTATGAGGCCACAGTTCTATACTACTTCTCCAGGAACTCTGGTTCAGGAGCACTGGTCTTAGTACTGAGCTCCTACATTCTCTCTCCCCAGCACTTCAGTTCAAAACATTAGCCAGGCCAAGTTCAGTGGCTGACACATGTAATTCCAGCACTTTGGGAGGACAGGGTGAGAAGACTGTTTAAGCCAGGAGTTGGAGGCCAACCTGGACAACACAGGGAGAAAGACCCCTCTGTACAAAAACTAGAAAGATTAGCTGGGCCTTGTGGTATGAGCCTTTAGTCCCGGCTCCTCAGGGCTGAAGCAGGATTGCTTGAGCACATTTGCAGGTTGTAGTGAGCTATAATGACACCACTGTACTCAAGGCTGGGCAAATAAGCAAGACTTTGTCTCAAAAGAAAAAAACAAAAATTAAGTTCAGAAAAAAGGCCTTTCACTTTACTGAGATGTTGTGTGCACCTCTGATAGACCAAAAGTGTCGCCTCAGGCAGGGACATGGTGGCTCACACTTGTAATCCCAGCACTCTGGGAGTGCGAGGCAGGTGGATTGCCTGAGCTCTCAGGAATTGGAGAACAGCCTGAGCAAAATCAAGACCCCATCTCTGGGCACCTGTGGCTCAACTGGCTAAGGTGCCAGCCATGTTCACCTAAGGTGGCGGGTTCGAATCCCCAGCCCAGGCCCGCCAAACAACAATGATGGCTGCAACCAAAAAATGGCCAGGCGTTGTGGCGGGCGCCTGTGGTCTCAGCCACTTGGGAGGCTGAGGCAGGAGACTCGCTTGAGCCCAGGAGTTGGAGGTTGCTATGAGCTGTGTTGCCATGGCACTCTACCCACGGGAATAGCTTGAGGCTCCGTCTCAAAAAAAAAAAACAAAAAACAAATGTGACACAACCAAGTGAAACTAATAAAGATCCATGTCCATGTGTAGAGATTAATGAGTTGGAAATCAAGGAATTGCATAAAAAAGAATTAAAAAATAATCACCTTAAAGAAACTCACTGAGATTATAAGAACAAATAGACAACTAAACAAAATTAGGAAGATAGTACACAAACAAAATGAAGTTTATTACAGAAATAGAAACCATACACAAAGGAACAAGACAGAATTCCTGAAGCTAAAGAATACAATGACAGAACTAAAAAATTCAGTAGAGATTCAACAGCAGATCTAATAATACCTAAGAAAGAATTAGTGAACTCAAAGACATGCCTCTAATTGGCTGTCAGAATTCAGTAAAGTTGCAGGATATAAAATCAACATAAAAAATCAGTAGCATAAACTACTGAGTCTGTACACTAACAACAAACTATCTGAAAAAAATTAAGAAAATTTGATTTGTAATAGCATCCAAAGAATAAAAATATTTATGAGTAAGTTTAACCAAAAAAATCTATATACTAAAATTCATAAAACTGGGGCAGAGAAAGATGGCAGACAGGATGGATTTTTGACTCAAATCTCCTCAGGGTTTCAGGTGAGAAGGGAGGGGGCTGGATCTTTCCCTGTGTGGAGTGCTGGGGCAGACAGGCACTGCTGGGTGCGCAGCAAGGTGGTAGATTGCTGGACTGGAATTTTAACCCAGAACTACAGAGTTTGGCAGAGAAGTTTCAGGTCGCTGCTGAAGCAGGACCAGCTGTGGTGGCTGGTGGCTGGCGGCCTGAGGCACCACCAACCAACCCCTCCACCATGGAGGACTGCAGTTCCAAATTTGTGGGGAGTTTGGGTGTTTTGTGGAGAGTTTGATGAGGTGTGGACTCCTGAGCAGAATTTTGCGACCAGAAAGGGGAGCCGTTTGGACACTGTTTGGAGTGGTAGGGGTCTAGGCAGCCGGACAGAAAATTCAGGGTAAAGAATCCAGTTTTGGAAACAGACACACTTTGTAATTATAGAGATGGCGACAGCCACAGCCACCTTTTCCCACAGGCCAGGTGTGGTGATTTGAATCCCACCAGCAGGCACCATTCTGCACCTAAAACTGCTCCACAATACCCTGCACTTCATGGGGACTTTGGCAGGGAGAACTTGTGAAACCTCCCAGTGAAGATTTTGTCTTTTTTTTTTTTCCTCTTCTCAGATGAGTGAAATTAACAGAAGGGCAAGGGTTTAGGAGGCAGAGTGCAATGGCAGACAGGATACAAGTTTAGCAGTTTGGAGAGTGCAGTGACCTGGCAAACTGCTGGATTCAGAGTCCAGCAATCCAGGGTCCAGAGCCGCAGAGTCTGATAGATAAGTCTTTGTGTTCCCATGCTAAAGCAGCAGGGCCAGTGGCAACCAGCCCATCCCCCACAAAGATTATTGAAAAGTCTAAGTGCCCTGCACTGAAATGGCGGCAGCCAACCCCTCCCCCACGGAGACTAATGGGAAAAGTCTTTGTGTTTTGGTGATTAGCGCCAGCATCAGCAGCAACCAGCCCCTCCCCCACGGAGACTACTGAAGTTTTTAGGCTCTGGCACTGAAGCAGAGAGCACCAAAGGCAACCAGCCCCTCACCTACAGAAGATTACAATTTCCAGTTTGAGGGGAAACTAGGAGTTGAGTAGAAAAACTGGCGAAGAGTGGACTCCAGCACCAAATTTGGAGGGCAGATAAGGGGTGCCTGTCTGGAACAGGACAGCCGAGGCTGGGTGGCCAGTCAGGAAACAGACCTGTTTTGAGAGTTCAGAGATGGCAAATACATAGCACATCTTCCTGCAGGCGGGGAGCAGCAACTGGAGTCTTGCCTCCAGGCAGCCATCCTGCAACTAAAACTGGTTCAGGACACCCCATACTCTGTTGGAACTGTTGGGAGTAGAATTTGTACAGACCGCCAGCAAGGAGTCCTTTTGAAACCGGTGGCACCAACATTCCCGTGGAGTCTGAGCACCCAGCAGGTAGCTAGGCAACCTTCAAAAACAACACTGTAAACCGAGAAATAGGTATAAGCCTAGGAACCATCCATGGCGCCACCTGTTGTCCAGAAAGTATATTGCAACATAAATATATTCCCACTGAAGTTGATCCCTACGTCATATGTATAGTTGTATGTTTTTATATATATATACAAGAATAATATTTTTGTTGGTGGTGTCCCTTTTTAAAAAAATTATTTTATTAATACTATTTTTCTTTTTTCTTCTCTCTTCCTCTCCTTCCCTTCTTATGGTTGCTGAGAGTGCTCACATCAGACTTCTAGAGTTTGTTGGGTTTTTTAAACTATTTTTCTTTTTCTTTTTTTTTTAATCAGTTTATGATTACTATCATTTTTCCTGTTCTGTTTTTGTCTATTTGTTTACTTGTTTCTGATTGTATGTGCATCTGTGTGTGCTTGGGTGTCTGGAAGCTTTCTTGTCTGTTTATTTGTTTGGTTTTAATGTGTTTTATGCTTTGCTAAATCGTCAGGCTGGCTATTTTCTCTAACTACAAGTTTCACATTCATTAAGAACATGGGGGAACAGGGGATGATGGCTGACTGGAGCTAGTTTTCAACAAAAACTCCAGTCCAGGGGGAGAGATAATGGCCATAAAGAACCCAAAGTAGCTGAAGGAAGGGAGCCAAGCTGAGAGAAAAGAGAGATAAATGCACGTCTCCCCTGCCAAGGCAAGCCACGATTCCAAGGAAACATATTTCAGTGGATGGAGGCTTGGGTCTCTGTGCTACGGGTGGGAACTCAAGAGCTGCTGAGGTGCACGAATCCAACTGGAGACACCTTCCATCCAACATCAACATTAATACAGTGACCCCACTAAGGTCTAACTTCGGAGAGTCACCTCCCCAACTCCATGGTCTGCCAGAGGGAACCAGACCTCACCCTATAGAGATTTCAGAGCTACAGAACATCAGTGACAAAGGTGGTTGACTCAGAATCCCTTTTGCTGTCTGGATATCCTCAGGTCTAGATTGACTTCAGGTGAAACATTCTCCAACTGCCATTGAGTGCCTGAGACAGACAGGCTTCAGCACCCTCGGCTGGCTGGCGAAAAAGAGTGGTAACCGAGTGTAGGAGGCATTGAATTCACCTTGATTCTAGCAGACATAAAGCCCTGCCACACTCGTTTATTGGACAAATGGGTCACAACCCTGTGGAGTTACCACTGACTGACTGTGACAAAGGTGCAAGGTGGGGAAGGAGGCATCAACCATCCCAGACCAATTTATTTGCTGGGTTGGTCCTTCTGACCTCATATAGCACTGGAGCGAGTCATACCTGAGCTGCCAATAGACCTCTGCTGTCTAGTTGCCAGAGACCTTTTGAACTCCCCCATTGAGACTAGTGCTGACTGGGACAATTGATTTGGATGTCTTGAACTGGGCCAATCACCCAAGGACTATCCGAAGTGCTACCCTGGGTGTGTGATTGTGGGAAAGTGTGTTTTTCCTTTCCCAATTGTTGCCTGTGGCGGGTGGGGTGACTTAATTGCTGGTATTTCTCCACAGCTGAGACTTCAAGCCAGAGTAACTGATATACTAGGGTAGAACAGAGATCACCTGAAAACAAGACACTTAGCCCCACCACACTAAGCAGGCCCCCAATTTCTCAGGCCATAACACTGTATGGGTCCTTGGCAAAGCTCTAGGGGAAAAGGTACAGACGCCAGTCCAAGCCTTTAGGCAAAGGGCTAGCTAATCACTAATCCTGGAGCCCCAAACCCAACTTCTCCTTATCTGCTCATCTAGCCAAATGGTGTAAATTTGACATGGGGCAGAATCAGTGGGAAAACTCCAATAACATGAATAACCAGAGTAGATCAACCCACTCCCCCTAAGGAAAGACATGACAGATGCAACTAAAGACCCCATCAATAAACAGATGTCTGAGATGTCAGAAATTGAGTTCAGAGTCTGGCTAGCAAATTAGATCAACAGAATGGAGGAAAGGAGGGGTTTAGAATTTCAAATTATTCAAAAGATTTCTCAAGAATTAATTGACTTTAAAGATAAAATGACCAAAGATTTAGATACATTGAGGCAAAAGTTTGCAACCCTCAAAGATCTGAAAAATATGGTGGAATCCCTCACTAACAGAATGGAGCAGGCAGAAGAAAGAATCTCTGACATTGAAGACAAAGCTTTTGAACGTGCCCAAGAGCTCAAAGCGGAAGAGAAATGGTGAGTGAAAACAAATCATTCTCTCACAGAGCTCTGGTATAATTCGAAGAAAACTAATATTCGCCTTATAGGAATGCCTGAAGGCATGAAGTTGCTTCACAAAAACACAGAGGCTCTTCTTCATAAAATTATGAAAGAGAACTTTCCAGATATGCCAAGAGATTCTGAAATTCAGATAACAGACAGTTTCAGAATCTCCCTACAACTCAACCCAAACAAGACGTCCCTCAGGCACATCATAATTAACTTCACTAAAGTTGATATGAAAGAGGAAATTCTGAAAGCATCTAGATGTAAGAAAACCATAACCTACAAGGGGAAGAATATTAGAATGACTGCAGATCTCTCTGCTGAAAAATTTCTGTATAGAAGAGGATGGTCATCTACTTTTAATCTTCTAATACTAAATAACTTTAAACCCAGGATCCTGCATCCAGCTAAAGTGAGTTTCATTTATGATAGAGAAATTAAATACTTTAATAACATGCACATGCTGAAAAAATTTGCCATAACTAAACCAGCTCTCCAGGATATTCTCAGACCTGTCCTCCATAATGAACAGCGCAATACTCCACCACAAAAATAAACTCACTCAGAAACTTTTGATGAAATTCCCACTTTCACAGTGGCGAAAGGATTAAAAATGTCCACTAGACTTTCAAAAAACTCAATACACAAAATTTTACCAGGCTTATCACTATTCTCAATCAATATGAATTGCTTAAAATGTCCTCTAAAGAGGCACAGGCTGGCTGACTGTATACAAAAACTCAGGCCAGATATCTGTGGCATGCAAGAATCTCATCATACCTTAAAAGACAAATATTGACTCAGGGTGAAGAGATGGTAATCTACATTCCAGGCAAATGGAAAACAGAAAAAAAGCAGGTGTTACAATTTTATTTGCAGATACAATAGGCTTTAAACCAACAAAAGTAAGCAAGGATTTGAATGGTCACTTTATTATTTTTTATTATTAAATCATAGATGTATACATTAATGCAATCATGGGGTACGTGTGGTATTTTCATATACAATTTGAAATGTTTTCATCTAACTGGTTTTTATCAATATTTATGCACCCAGCCAGAATGCACCTCAATTTATAAGAGACACTTTAACAGGCATGAGCAACTTGATTTCTACCAGCTCCATCATAGTCAGGATTTTAATACTCCTTTGATAGTGTTGGATAGATCCTCCAACAAGAAGATTAACAAAGAAATTTTAGATTTAAGCTTAACCATTCAGCATTTGGACATTTAAAAGACATCTATAGAAAATTTAATCCAAAAAAACTGAATACACATTTTTCTCTTAAGCCCACGGAACATACTCCAAAATCAACCACATCTTAGGTCACAAGTCTAACCTCAGCAAATTTAAAATAATAGAAATTATTCCATGCATCTTCTCAGACCATCATAGAATAAAAGTTGAACTCAGTAACAACAGTAATCTGTAGACTCATACAAAAACACGAAAGCTAAATAACCTTATCCTGAATGATAGATGGGTCAGAGACAAGATCAAGAAAGAAATTACCAAATTTTTGGAACAAAACAATAATATTTTAACAAAACAAGACACAAGTTACCAGAACCTCTGGGATACTGCAAAGGCAGTCCTAAGAGGGAAATTTATAGCACTGCAAACCTTCCTTCAGAGAATGGAAAGAGAGGAAGTTAACAACTTAATGGGACATCTCAAGTAACTGGAAAAGGAAAAACACTCCAACCCCAAACCCAGCAGAAAAAAAGAAATAACCAAAATTAGAGCAGAAGTAAATGGAATTGAAAACAAAAGGATTATACAACAGATCAATAAATCAAAAAGTAGAGTTTTTGAGAAGGTCAATAAAATAGACAAACCTTTGGCCACCCTTGGCAAGAAAAAAAGGAGTGAAATCTCTAATTTTATTAGTCAGAAATGTTAAAGACAAAACAACAACTGACCCCTCAGAAATTCAAAAAATCCTTAATGAATATTACAAGAAACTTTATTCTCAGAAATATGAAAATCTGAAGGAAATTGACCAATACTTGGAAGCACACTACCTTCCAAGACTTAGTCAAAAGAAACGGGAAATGTTGAACAGGTCTATATTAAGTTCTGAAATAGCATCAACTATACAAAATATCCCTAAAAAGAAAAGCCCGGGACCAGATGGCTTCACGTCAGAATTCTACCAAACCTTTAAATAGAAACTAGTACCTATATTACTTAACCTTATCCAAAATACAGAAAAAGAAAGAATACTACCCAACACATTCTACAAAGAAAACATCACCTTGATCCCCAAACCGGGAAAAGACCCAACAAGAAAAGAAAATTATAGACCAATATCACTAATGAATATTGATGTGAAAATATTCAATAAGATTCTAATAAACAGAATCCAGCAACACATCAAACAAATTATACACCATGAGCAAGTGGGTTTTATCCCGGGGTCTCAAGGCTGGTTCAATACACATAAATCTATAAATATAATTCTTCACATAAGCAAATTAAAAAACAAAGACCATATGATTCTCTCAATTGATGTAGAAAAAGCTGTTGTTAATATCCAGCATCCTTTCTTAATCAGAACGCTTAAGAAAATAGACATAGAAGGGACCTTTCTTAAACTGATAGAGGCCATCTACAGCAAGCCCACAGCCAGTATCGTATTGAATGGAGTTAAATTGAAATCATTTCCACTCAGATAAGGAACCAGGCAAGGGTGCCCACTGTCTCCACTGCTTTTTGACATTGTAATGGAAGTCTTAGCCACTGCAATCAGGCAAGAGAAGGCAATCAAGGGGATCCAAAGAGGACCAGAGGAGATCAAACTGTCACTCTTCTCAGAAGATATGATTATATATCTGGAAAACCCCAGGGAATCAACTACAAAACTCCTAGAAGTGATCAAGGAATACAGCAACATCTCAAGATACAAAATTAACACTCACAAATCTGTAGCCTTTATATATACCAACAATAGTCAAGGGGAGAAAACAATCAAGGACTCTAGTCCCTTTACAATAGTGCCAAAGAAGATGAAATATTTTGGAGTGTACCTAACTAAGGACATGAAAAATGTCTATAAAGAGAACTATGAAACCATGAGAAAAGAAATAGCTGAAGATGTTAACAAATGGAAAAACATACCATGCTCATGGCTGGGAAGAATCAACATTGTTAAAATGTCCATACTACCCAAAGCAATATACAGATTTAATGCAATCCCTTTTAAAGC
>CAUYQV010090140.1:0-10261 GCA_963574575.1 Galagoides demidoff
GTCTTAACACAATAACTAAGAAAATGACATAAAGGCTATGTTAACCAGTTTGATGAAAATATTTCAAATTGTATATGAAAACACCACACTGTACCCCATGATTGCATTAATGTACACAGCTATCATTTAATAAAAAAAAGAAAAAGCAACATACCAAGTATTAAAAAGATTGAGCAATCTCATGGAAGTCCCAATTCATGCAATTAGAATTATTTCTTCTTTACTAAGAAGGTAAGCAAATCTTCCCCAGTTAAGAAAATTTCATACACAAAATCTAAATTTACAAAATGGATACAGTAAAGGGTGTTTAGTTTTTCAATTTACTGAAGCATTCACCATACAAAAAGACTTACTAGATATTTCATTTCCGTAGCCCATTCTCTGGTTATTTACTATATATATATATTTGAGACATAGTCTCACTATGTTGACCTTTGTAAAGTGCTATGGTGTCATAGCTCACAGCAACTTCAAACTCTTGGGGTTAAGCTATTCTGCCTCAGCCTCCCAAGTAACTGAGACTACAGGAGCTTGGCTACTTTTTTTTTTTTTTTTTTGCATTTGTCCTCGTTGTTTAGCTGGCCCAGGCCAGGTTCAAACTGCCAGCCTCCATGCATGTGGCCAGCGCCGTAACCACTGTGCTATGGGCGCTGAGCCAGTTACTTACTACATTGTCACTTACTTTAAATTTCTGACTTTACAGACCTTTTCAAGAACATATCTGGCTACATTAATAGAGATTTAAGTACAAGAATTTAAATATTTTATTGAGAACTTGTGAAATTACTAGTCCCTGAGGGATTTTAACCAGCACTTTCAAAATTGGAATGCTTCTTTAAAAATACTAACCTCATGAAGAATGTATGCTATTGGAGAATAAGTTTATTATGTCGCGTTTTTCAATGAAGACAGTAAGATACATATCTAACTAAAAAATTCAATAGCACAAAACAGTGTGTAGTTTGGTTGCTAAATGTTTTTATGTTAAAGTGGCCAGCTATTGATTTTATACAGTCACTACAATCTATTGTGGAGTTATCTTTTCAGTTGTCAATTTTAAAATAAAATCTTTTCTTAGGACCTAAAGATAGGCAACAGAAGATTTTACAGCAGCAATAATGCCATGGCAATGCTTGCATAAAATGTGTGTGTGTGGTATGTGTGTACCATACCATACAGAATTTATAAAAACTCCTAAATTCCTTCTGGGTTCACAAGTTCACAGCCGATGTGGAACACCTATTAGACATTTAAGAGCGACGTAAAAAGACTATCTCTGGAAGGTTGTGTTTATGCTTGGAATAGATCTCCTCCTCCCGGGCAAGTTGAAAGCCCATTAAAAGGATTTCAGCTTTGTGAGTTGTTTCTTTTCCTATTAGAAAGCTGGTGTTAGAGCTATCACATGAGTAGTGGTCTCTTGAATGACTGCAAATTTGGCTTCATAATAATTATATGAGCAGAACTCAGGCATGACACATGATAACACAGATACAGAATAATTTTTAAAAAGAAAAGAGTTAGCTTATTCTTCTCCACAAGACAGCTGAAAAGTATATCTGAGCTGCATCTTTTAAAGCTTTTCAGAGAGGACTAAGATTTCAGATTATGTAATAATCTCTGGTATTTCAGATCCATATTCCAAGCAAAGAACTGGGTCATTTTATAGCCCAGGAAGAATTTTTTTTTTCATAAATAGGTTCTCATGAAATACTGGCTCAAATATTTTTAGACTATCCTTCACAAAAATTTACCATATTTGAACAGCAACAGTACATGGCATATTGAATATATTTCAATTATTTACATCCCAAATACCATTCAAATTACAAAATCCTAACCATAAGAGTGTTTTTACTCAGTTAACTGTTCTAAAATGGCTTTAATTACCTAGCTGCCTCAAAGGAACCAAAGGAGTGGAAAGCTTTTAAGGAAGAATTGAAACACAAATGCTGGCTTTTATTGGTGAGGAGAAATAGGAATTAAGGTTGTTAAATTTTAGTCTGTTTTCATCTGATGATAAGGTCTCACTTTGTTGCCTAGACTGAAGTGCAATTGTGTCATCATAACTCATTGTAACCCCAAACTCTTGGGCTCCAGTGACCCATTTCTTGCTCAGTTTACTGATTAGCCGGGCCTACAAAAGCACACCACCGCACCTGGATATATATTTTTTAAAGTTTGTAGAGACAAGGTTTTGCTATTTTGCCTAGGCTGATTTTGACCTCCTGGGCTTAAGTGATTCTCTGCATGGCCTCCCAGAGTGCCAGTGTGTTGGGATTAAAGATGTGAGCTGTACACATAGCAAAAGCTGAGTGTGGAAATTAGTGGTTTTGCCTTTATGCTATTTGATCAGTCAAAGAAGAATCTACTTAAATCTGAAAGATTAACATAGTTTTATCTATAGTCAATAGATATGGATGTAAGCATATTAAGTATTAACTCACATTATCCCAGAATATTTATATGCTGCTGTGTAGGTTTTGTCATTCCGTTTAGAGAACACAGACAGAGTTAGCATAATTCTTAAGGGATAAGGGATTATTGGAACGGCAAATAAGCATAGGCATCCAGTTAGAGTCACCAGCTGCTTTAGGCCCTAACAAGAGATCAGCTTGTCCTTTAAGCTCTAAAGCTAGCAATTGACTTCTCTCCAGTATAGAAGTCCACATGGCATCTTCTTCTAATCTAAGGCTGTTTCATCTGCATTGGAAATCTGTTGTTTAGTGCATGCACCTTCATCAGTGCCCTGAGCTAGATATTCTGGATAACCTCCTGCAGCTCCTAGGTCAGCATTTGCTACCTCCACTGTCATGCTATGAAGATGACTTCTTTCTTTAAATCTCAGGGACCAACCTCTGCTGGCTTCCAACTGTAGCTTCCTTATGTCTTTCAGTTCTCACAGAATTAAAGAGAATTAGGGCTTTGCTTTGTATTAGACTTGGCTTACGGTGTTTTTGTGGTTGATTTGATCATCTTTCCAGACCACTTAACCTTTCTTCATATCAGCAATAAGTTTGTTTCATTTTGTTCACTAGGGTATCACTTTTAATTTCCTTTAATAACTTTTCCTTTACATTTACGACCTGGCTGTTTGTTTTGTGTGAGGGTCCAGCTTCTGATCTATTTTGGCTTTTGACGTACCTTTTCCCCTTAATTTAATCATTTCTAGCTTTTGATTTAAAGTGAGAGACACGAGGCTCTTCCCCTCACTTGGATACTTAGAGACCATTATAAGATGACCAGATTTTAACATTGGTAAAGTGGGACAACATTGACCGGGGGTGGGGGTGTCTTAATTAAAAATTTGGTCTACATGGAGCAACAGAAATTTACATAGAATGCAAAAATAGTATTGTAATATATATTCTTTAATTTCAATGTAAGTACAATTTATAAATATAATACATTAAAAAATTATGTATAGTATTATTTTATTCTTTGGCATATTTCTCATCAAATTTTAACAACTGATCAATAATGTGAACTTTGATAAGCAGTTCTTGATAATCAATTCTCAACAATTATTTGTTATTATTAAAGTTTAACATTATAAAGTTAACAAAAATAATATAAAACTCATATCCTGCCGAAATAGTCACATGGCAGCTGAAAACTGTATATTCCCTTCCCATTCTCCTGCTGTTCCCTAGCTTGTTGTGCATTCTTTCCAAAACTCGGGACTTTTTAAAAACGCCAGGGGATGGGGGACAAATTGTTAAAAATTGGGACTGTCCCACCAAAAGTGAGACGTCTGGTCATCTTACCATGGTAGGAGTTATTTCTTGGTCTAGTTCAATGTTGCTGCATCTCAGGGACAAAGGAGATCCACAGAGAGGGGAGTGGGGAAACAGCTGGTTCTTGGCCCAGTCAGAACATACACGTTAAGTTCTCCATCTTCGGCTCGGCGCCTGTGGCTCAATCGGCTAAGGCACCAGCCACGTACACCTAAGGTGGCGGGTACGAATCCCCAGCCCGGGCCCACCAAATAATAATGATGGCTGCAACCAAAAAAAAAAAAAAATGGCCAGGCGTTGTGGCGGCGCCTGTGGTCCCCGCTACTTGGGAGGCGGAGGCAGGAGATTCGCTTGAGCCCAGGAGTTGGAGGTTGCTATGAGCTGTGATGCCATGGCACTCTACCCAGGGGGATAGCTTGGGGCTCCATCTCAAAAAAAAAAAAAAAAGAAGCTTGTGAATATCAAAGCCCATACCTTCTCCATATCTGAGGGTCTGCTCCCAGCACGGGGCCGGGATTATGGAGGGGGAACTGCACCTCTGAAAATGAATTTATTCATGGTTTCTAGTTCTTCTCTCCTTCTTTACTTTACAAACCTCTCTTCAATCTTCCTCTCCTTCTCATTAGCTGTAGGTTGAGTCTCAGAAAAGACATCTCCAGAAAAAAAAGTTTCCGTAGTTATTGTATTTGATCAACAAAATGTCATGAAATACTCTCTGAGCATCCAAGATTCTAGAGTTAACACCATCATCAGAGATATTAGACACAGTTAGTGGATATATTTTATCAAAATTACATGATTTTGGTAGAAGAAGTCCAGTGACAACCATCTGGATTTTTGTATGCTGTTTATATTAGATTGCATTCTAGAGATTTACAAATAATTAAAAACCATTTTTCTTCTACACAGGTGTAAGTCGTACTAAAACACCTGTCCCCCAAAAGTCTCCTTTTCCTGACATAGAACTTACTACATTCATTGGTCCTGGATTACTTATAAGCCCTAAAAAATATTCACTGCTAGAATTTGATGTCAGTATTTAAATATAATATTATATCAGAATAACAAATTTTTATTGCTACGGTGACCCCTTCTGATCTGGGGGAGATACTTTCCAAAACCTGCAATGTTGAGACCAGGGACGGTAGGGAGCCCTACGTGGACAATGCTTTGCCTATGCATGTATACCCATGATAAAGTTTAATTTATAAACCAGGCAGAGTAAGAGAGTAACAATAACCAATAATAAAACAGAATAATTATAACAACACATTTAATAAAAGTTAGGCAAATGTGGTTTCTCTCTCACTCTCACGCTCTCAAAACATCTTATTGTATTGTACTTACCCTTCTTGTGATGATGTCAGATGATCAAATGCTTTCGTAGTGAAATGAAATGAGGAAAATGAAGTAGCCATTGTGATATAAATAGAAAATTCTAGAAATGAACAATTCATAAGTTTTAAACTGCACGTTGTTCTGAGTGATGTGATGAAATTCACACCATCCTGCCCCGAATGTGAATTATCCTTTTGTCACACCTGACCACGCTGCAGATGTTACCCACCCCTTAGTCCCTTAGTAGCTGTCTTGGTTACCGGATTGTGGTAAAATCACAGTGCTTATGTTCAATTACCCTTATTTTACTGAATCATGGCCCTAAAGTTCAAGAATTATAGCATACTATTTTCAGATCTGGGTTAACCTCATGTAACTGAAACCTGCAAATAAGGAGATATTTTATGAAACACACACACAAATACCATATTTAAGAGGTCATTCCCTTAGGGGAGTGCTTCCTCAAATTTATTTGGAGATAAGTTGTTTTTTAATGATGATGACAACCGAGTTCGAGTTATTTCATCCAAAGAATGAGAATAAGCACCATTAGCCAAACTCAAAGAACCAAACAGTAGATTCATACAAAGTTTCAGAATGAAACAATTATTCATTATTCTGTTCAAGATGAGTGCTGGTGATGACTTGCCCCCTTCCATAAATCTGTCCTCTCCTGTGTGTACCCCTCCGAGCCATCCTGCCTGCACCTGAGCTGGTCCTCGCTGCAGACACCCAAGCACTACTGGTGCATATCTTTTATTACCTCCCAAATTTAAACTGATAATTAATTTAGTTTCAAACAAATACATCTAAACATAGCACTCAGGCCTTAGGGAATCACTGCAAAACCCAGTCAAAGCTTGTAGTATCCATTCAGACCTGAAGAGTCTAAACCAGGGGTCCTCAAACTTTTCAAACAGGGGGCTGGTTCACTGTCCTTCAGACCATTGGAGGGCCGGACTGCGGGCCCCAGGATGAGTAGGCTGCTAAGCAGGACAGGTAGTGGTGGCAAAAACATCCGGTGGCCGGATAAATGTCCTCAGCGGGTCGCATGTGGCCTATGGGCCACAGTTTGAGGATGCCTGGTCTAAAGCACCAACTGTGAGGCTTGGTGGGAAATGTAATATTTACTCTGCACCCCTTTCCACTGATGGACCACAGGGAGTGATCTGTACTGAATGTATGAGTATATGTATTTTTGAGTCAAAAAACATGCCACTTTAGAGCCAAATTCTAAAGACATTAGGAACGCAAAAGGATCGAAACCTGCTTTTGCAATACCTTCCTCCAGATGCAAATTATTCTTTCTTAACTATCAATAAGTTACCAACTGCAAGGTTCCATTTGCAGAGAAATTAATTGGGTACCCATTTTATAGATTCTCTGCAATGGCACCTTGTCTCATTGCTTGGAGGGAGTTTTTATATTTTTGATAAATAGTTCTTAACACACCTTGAGGGGAATTCTTGCAATCCGGAAGGTCTGGGAAAAGTTTCCAGAAAGAATTGGTAGATTCTGGGATGGGCAGGGGGAAACCCTTGATGCCACTCTATCGGAAAATGCCAGCCACTTCCAACAGTACATGGCAATTTAAGAACTTGGGAATCTTAATTCATGTGAGGCCAAATCCAATGCTGAGATTGCTCCAAACAGGTAGAAAGAAACAAGTCTAAATAAGAGAGCAGAAACTTCTAAAGAACAAATGAATGAGACTCAAGGAGAGAAAAAGGCAATGTGCTGACCCAAGCCACCTGAGTAATGTGAGTGCAGTCTGAACGTTTGCACTAGCGTCTTCCTCCACTTTTAGAACGGCATTAACACACTGACGTCCCTGGGAATCTGCACAACCCCCTAGAGACGAAGCATATCCCCAGCTGAGCCAGATGACGTCCACACCCACCACACCAGCTGGTTATTGCTGGGGAGTCCATGGCACCTTTTTTCTGTGACCTTCTCTAAAGTCAAACCAATCGCAACCATATGTTCACAGAATCCGGAAACTCACTGGCTGTTTGGTGACACATTTTCAGTTATTGCTTCTACTCCTTATTTTTTTGTGGTTTGCACTGACTTTAAAAACTGCATTCCATTGACAAGACAATGATACCATCAAAGCAGCGTGGTGACCCTAGTAGCCTTCCATGCACCTGTGGTAAGTGTAGCCAAGGGCACCTCATGGAGGGTAGGTCTGCTCTGGAGTTTCTGGGGTGTCCGTAGACACCATCGTCTAACGTAAATCACGTGAGCAGTCTGGGAAGTCCTTCCTTCTTCTATAATCAGCAAATTTCTAACATCATTAAAAATAACCAATAGGCACTGCGCATGGCCCAGTGTCCTGTCTGCACCCAAAAGATTGTGATCTGATTTTACCCTGTTATCCTCTGAGACTGGAACCCTTAGAATCCAGTTTATAGATGAGGAAGCAAGATAAAGAGAGGTTAAATAAAAAGAAGACGAGCTGCTATCCTCAGCCCTTTTCTCTCCTTACTCCTACACTCTAAATACCCAGCTGGGCGGTTTACTCTTGTTTTAGATGCAAAGGCACCATCCCTGCATTGATACTCCCAGGTCCTGCCTCAATACAAGGTTTTTTCCTCAAACCATTCAGGAAAAAACTCATCTCTGCCATCCCCAAATCATTTATTCCTCTTTAATGCAATGAATGGGGCACAATACCCTCCCCCCACTTTGCCAAGCTGAGAAACTAGGCCTTATCTGGAATGCTCGGCCTCGCTCCCAACCCCACACAGTGACCCCATCTTCTTAGTGTCCCTTCTGTCCCAGAGAACTGTTCTGCCATCACTTCCTGTCTAGATCACAACAGCCTCCACCTAGCCTCACTGCCTCTGCTGCTAGAATGAAAATTTGTTCAGACCATCCCTGCTTAAGATCATCAATGGCCTTTGAGAAACATCAGAAAATCTGAATCTCTTAACACATTAAAAAACTCCCCTCTTGATCTTAGCCCTGCCTGCCTGCCCTGCTGTGCCTTCTCTGTCCCTGTCCACGTGGACAGTACGGGCCACTTAGTCCTCTCTCCCTGCCCACGTGGACAGTAAGGGCCATTTAGTCCTCTCTCCCTGCCCACGTGGACAGTAAGGGCCATTTAGACCTCTCTCCCTGCCCAAGTGGACAGTAAGGGCTGCTTATCTTATACCCACATCAATTGTCCCTTTTTCCCTCATACCCAGTCCCCAATCATCAATATTCAGTTCAGATATCACTATTTCCAGAAAAGCTTCCTTAACTTTCCTCTCATTTCCCAAGCCCCGCTAGCACAGACTATCAGCATTTGCACCAAATAGCCTAACGCTGCTCTCTCTACTAATAAGAGAACAAAAGCCATGTCCGCCATTTCTGTAACTGCAGGGCCTATCTGCAGTATCTCAGTGCCCGGCACACAGCTGACAGATCTGCTGTTTGAATGGATGATGAAAAGATAGAGTTCTCCTGCCACAAATGTGTGGCATCTACAGCCTCTGAAGCTTTCTAATAACCTGAGAATTGCTATGCACTTCTCCCATAAACTCATTCATATTTAGCAGTCCAATGGGATCTATACTTTTATTTTGAAAATTAGGGCAGCCATTGTATTTCCGCTGATTGTCTGTTAGATCAGTTTTGAACCCAAGTGTTGTGCTAAATCTTAGTTCATAAAGTTTGTCTGGCAAAATTTTAACAAATTATTATAAATCCTCCTTGGTTATCCTGGAAAAACTTAACCTGCATTCCCCAGGCTGCTAACCGTCCTTCTGTGTGGTCTAATCACATCTGTGCTGTCCCTGAGCTGTGGGATGGCATTTAAATTACCTGCACTGGCCCAGTGGAGCCTCAGCAAATAGTAGAAAACAATAGATAAAACAAAGGCCAGCGCAGGGGAAGAAAAAAAAAAAAGCACAAAGCCTGATGTTTTGAAATGAAAAATAGTCCAGCAGGAATTATCCTGCAAACAGGAATAGGATCTTGAGAAGCGGTAAACGGGACATTAGTCTCAAACCCAGAAACATCCCTGGAGAGGTCACTGTTATGCCAAGACTCAGGAGCAGGACACTAACAAATTGCATTTGAGATCTGCAAGGCCCAGCCTGAACAGAAGGAAGAGCAATAGCAGTCAGGGAGATGTGGAGTTAGGAAACTGGAGTCCATATGGGTATGCCACACCAGCAGCCATGTGTGAATCGAGAAGCTCCATAAACTGAACCACTGCAAATGATTGGAGGCAAAGACTTTCAGATCTTTGGTGCAAAGCCCAGAATCCCATGTAGATGCACTAAGGCTGGAAGAGGATTTTGCCAGCATAAGAGACAGTATAGAAGGTAGCTTATAAGCAACAGAGGAAACCCAATCAGAGATGAAACTGCAGTGAGAACTAGGCAATACACAGAGGTAGAATCACCCAATCCAGCAGGTGGGGGGATCGCAGGGCAGACTATACAGGGACGTGCCGGGGAATTCATCAGAACACCAACTCTACTGAAGGTAGAAGACATAGGTCACCAGTGAACACTGGTGAGACGCCAGGTACAATTCTGAGTAGGTGTCAGCCCAAATGTAAAGAGTATGATCCCTACGCCTTGGTGCAGAATGTGGACCTGATTTAGTGGGAGTGAACTATACCCCGCAGAGCAGACGCTGGGAGGCTGCCTTCCTTTTACCCCTGACTGACACCAGCTTTGCTCTCTGGTCCATGGCCTGCCTGCGGTAGACAATATTCTTATTCCTTTTAGTAGCCAAATTTGTTTTCAGTCATTTCTGGTTTAAAACAGGCTCTCTTGGGCAAGTTTCATTCAAATTTAGTATTATCATAGTTTGAAGCTACGGTTCAAACAGTGCATACAGGGCCCCCACATGCTTCTCCTTGCCTTCTGCTCTGGGTCCCATTGCTAGTTTTCCAGGGCATTTTCGCACCTGTCACCCAGTAGCAGCAGGGAAGGACGTGTCTGCTCATGTACACAGGGGCTTGAACCTGCACAGCGGTGGGTGTGGCCACGCAGACATCTCCTTCAGGAGTCCCTCCCTCAGCTGGGGACAGTATTGTCCATCTCACCACAAGAAACCAGAAGGACCCTGGTGAGGTGGCTGTATCCCATTTACGTGTTGTGATTGCTCCAGATTTCTCTTGAAAACTTAGAAATTCCCACCTATCCAAGTTGGCCCTGGGGAAATCTGGAACTGATTTTCCATTTCTC
>CAUYQV010090141.1:0-10831 GCA_963574575.1 Galagoides demidoff
CTTTCTTTTTTTTTTTTGAGACGGACCCTCAAGCTATCTTCCTGGGTAGAGTGCCATGGCATCACAGCTCATAGCAACCTCCAACTCCTGGGCTCAAGCGAGTCTCCTGCCTCCTCCTCCCAAGTAGCTGGGACCACAGACGCCTGCCACAACACCCGGCCATTTTTTGGTTGCAGCCATCATTGTTGTTTGGCGGGCCCTGGCTGGGGATTCTAACCCGCTACCTTAGGTGTACGTGGCTGGCGCCTTAGCCGATTGAGCCACAGGCACCAAGCCGTGATGTTCATACTTCGAAGAAGCTCTTGGGCTTAGCCAATTCTCTTACCTTAGTCTTCCCAAGTAGCTGGGACTACAGGCATCCACCAGAACACGCTACTATTTTTTTGATGTAGTTTGGCCAGGGCCGATTTCAAACCCAACACCCTCGGTATGTAGGGCGCCAGCCCCATATACCGAGGGTGGCAGATTTGAACCCAGCCCCAGCCAAACTGCAACAAAAAAGTAGCCGGGCATTGTGGCAGGCACCTGTAGTCCCAGCTACTCGGGAGGCTGAGGCAAGAGAATCACCTAAGCCCAAGAGCTAGAGGTAGCTGCGAGCTATTATGCCATCCATTCTACCAAGGGCAACAAAGTGAGACTCTTGTCTCTAGAAAAAAAAGAAAAATTGTATAGACTAAACCTGCCACTTCCTGCCCTTTAGACTCCAGATTATAAATTAACTATAAAACTTGGGTGGTTTTTTTTTTCCATAGGGTTTGATTTTTTTGTCAATTTTTAATTTTACTTTTGTTATGAAAGTATTTTAAAATGTATAGCGGTACATTATATTCATTGTAGAAATAACACCATAGAAAATTTCAATCTCTACTTTTGTGAAATATGGTAATCATCTTGGTAAGTTTACTAAAATGAAAGTATTCTACTGTACTATTCATAGTATTTCATTAACTTGAAACTGTTGGGGGTTTTTTTGTTTGGAGGGGGCTTGGTAGGTTTTGGAGTGTTGTTTTGTTTGTTGTTTGTAAGGATGGACAGTGTCTCTTATTTCTGGTGTTGTCATCATAGCTCAATGCAACCTCAAATTCCTGAGTTCTAGGCGTCCTCATTGCTCAGCCCCTCCAGAGTAGTTAGGGCTAAAGGCACAGACAACCATGTCCAGCTTGTTTCTCTATTCTATGGAGACAAGGTCTCACCATTGAGTTTAGGCTGATTTTTTTTTTCTTTTCTTCTTTTTTTTTTTTTCTTTTTGAGACAGAGCCTCAGGCTGTTGCCCTGGGTAGAGTGTTCTGGCATCACAGCTCACAGCAACCTCCAACCTCTTGGCTCAAGCAATTTGATTCTCCTGCCTCTGCCTCCACCTCCCAAGTAGCTGGGATTACAGGGGCCTGCCACAGTGCCCAGCTATTTATTTGGTTGGAGCCATCACTGTTTAGCGGGCCTAGGCTGACTTCAACCCCGCCAGCTCAGGTGTCTGTGTCTGGCACCTTAGCCACTTGAGCCACAGATGTGGGGCCTCTTTTTTTTTTTTTTAAGAGACAGAGTCTCACTTTGTCACTCTTGGTAGAATGCTCTGGCATCACAGCTCACAGCAACCTCCAGCTCTTGGAGGTTGATACTCATTATTAACAGTTCCAGGATGAGTGCAGTGGCTCATACCTATAATCGTAGCACTTTGGGAAGCTGAGGTGGGAGAACTGAAACCAGAAATTCAATACCAGCCTAGGCTGGGTTGGTGCCTGTAGTTCAGTGAGTAGGGCGCCGGCCCCATATACTGAGGGTGGCAGATTCGAACCTGGCCCCGGCCTATCTGCAACCAAAAAATAGCTGGGCATTGTGGCAGGCACCTGTAGTCCCAGCTGCTCGCTGAGGCAAGAGAATTGCTTAAGCCCAGGAGTTAGAGGTGGCTGTGACCGCCACCGCACTGTACCTAGGGCAACAAAGTGAGACTCTGTCTCAACAACAACAAAAAAAGAACTAAATAATTTGTGGAATAATGGATATGGTTGAGTTTTCCTTCAAAGTATGTGGGAACAGTGGATAGAGGGTGTAATACATGAAATATTTCATGAGTTTTAATAGCCACTAAATCTAGAGTGATGAATATACTGATGTACTGCTGTAGGTTCCATTTATGTAGTTTTAATATTTTTTATATAAGAAGTGAAACAAGATTGCTCATTTTAGGTGATCATTGGTTCAGGAAAAAATCAGAATGAGATAATACTCCACTGTAATTGGCAAACACAGGTTTTTTTACATGAGTTCTTTGAAGAGATTTTGTCCATGTCTTCTGTCATCTGGGCTAGACTGCAGTGGTGTCATAGCTCATAGAAACCTCAAAACTTGTGGGCTCAGAGTGATCCTTCCTCAGCCTCCCAAGTAGCTGGGACTACAACTATGTTACCTGACTAATTTTTCCGTTTTTATTACAGATAGTGTTCTGCTTTTGCTTAGGATGGTCTCATGTGGTCAAATAGTCCTCCTTCAGAGTGTTAGGATGGCAGTGATCACATGGGCTAATGAACTGTCCGATACTAGTTATCCCTTGTTAAAGGGGCTAAACTGTATGTTTGGTGATTTGGGGGAATTTTTTTACCCCTTTTTGACTCAGGGTCTGGCTCTGTCCATGCTGGAATGCAGTAGTGCAGTTAGAGCTCACTGCAGCCCCTTAATTCCTGGATTCAAGCAATCTTTCTGCTTCAGACTCTGAAGTAACTAAGAGTATAAGCATATGCTATTACACCTAGCTAATTTTATTAGTTCATTTATTTATTTCTGTAGAGAGCAGGTCTCACTGTGTTGCCCAGGCTGATTTCATATTCCTGGGCTCAAGTAATACTTATGCCTTGGTCTCCTGGAGTGCTGGGACTTACAGGGGTGTGCCACCTGGTCTGAATAGGGTTTTTTTGGTTTTTTTTGTTTTTGAGACAGAGCCTCAAGCTGTTGCCCTGGGTAGAGTGCTGTGGCATCACAGCTCACAACCTCCAATTCCTAGGCTCAAGCTAGTCTCCTGCCTCCACTTCCCAAGTAGCTGGAATTACAGGCGCCCACCACAACGCCCAGCTATTTTTTGGTTGCAGCCATCGTTGTTGTTTGGCAGGCCTGGGCTGGATTTGAACCCGCCAGCTCAGGTGTATGTGGCTGGCACCTTAGCCATTTGAGCCACAGGCTCCAAGCCCTGCATAGTTCTTAAAAAGATTATGGATTTTAAAATTTTTTTCTTTTTATGAATAAATTTTCTGTATATAAATACTGCTATTACAATAAACAATTTGTTTCTATTGCCATTATAAATTAATAAAATTAATTTGATACATGTTTTTACAGGTAATGAAGTTGAAAATAGTTAACATTTATTGGTTATGGTGTTTCCTGATCACTGATTGTTGCCAGCATAGACTTAATTAATATTGTTAAAAGTCCTAATGAGGTCTCTGTAGGAAAGTTGAGACTTAGGAACATGATTCAACTTACTTCTATAATGAGCTTTTAGTTAGTTCTGTGATTTTGGCAGCTATACAGACTGTGACATCATTTTTTATGAATGCGCAAACAGATCTGTATGTACGGTTTATGATTCTGACCTTAGTTGGATATTAAATGAGTGTTCAAAATGAATCTCTTGTTTTTAGGCATGAAAGATGGCCAGAAGATAACATTCCATGGTGAAGGAGACCAAGAACCAGGATTGGAGCCAGGAGATATTATCATTGTGTTAGATCAGAAGGACCATGCTGTTTTTACTCGGTAAAGACTTAAATCAACCACTCGTACTGACTTGTATACCTGAATTATTGATTTGGTGGGTTTTTTTGTTTTGTTTTTAATGAGTTTTCCATCACTGTGAGAACATAATTCCTGGAAATACCTTAGGAAGGCATAGCAAGAGAGTTAAGTTGTATATAACATACTTTGTAAAAGGTTGTATTAACCATTGTTTTGATTGTAAAAGAGGCTGAAAATAAGTCGGATCAGATTTTAGTTTTTTCTACTCAGATTGTTACCTAATCTAGAACTTGGGAAGTATATTTGATTTAAGACATGTTATGCGTAAATATGAACAGATAGGAAGTGGCTGACAGAAGCATCCCTGAACAGATTTTTTTACTCACAGTCTTTGTATAAACAGGTAAAGTGTCATAAAGCTTTCACCAGTTTTTTTGGGTTTTTTGGGTTTTTTTTTTTTTAAGAAAGTCTCAGTCTGCAGATCTGGGTAGAATCTTGTGGCATCATCACAGCTCACAGCAATCTCAAACTCCTAGGCTCAAATGATCCTCTTGCCTTAGCCTCCCAAGTAAGTGGGACTACAGGTGCCCACCACAACATCCAGCTAGTCTCTTTTATTTTTAGTAGAAACTCACTCTTTTTTTTTTTTGAGACATAGTCTCATTATGTTACCCTGGGTAGGGTGCTGTGGCATTGCAGCTCACAGCAACCTCAAACTCCTGGGCTTATTAAGCAGTTCTCTTGCCTTAGCCTCCCAAGTAGCTGGGATTACAGGTGCCTACCCCAACCCCAGGCTATTTTTTGTTATTGTTGCAATTTTAGCTGTTTAGCTGGCCTGGGCCAGGCTCAAACCTACCACCCTCAGTACATCGGGCTGGCACCGTATCTACTGTGGGAGGCTGGTCTCAAACTCCTGAGATCAAGCAGTCCAACCACTTCAGCCTCCCAGAGGGCTAGCATTGTAGGTGTGAGCCACCTCACTCAGCCTAGGTAAATTGCTTTTAGTGGTAAATGTCCAAACCATATCTTTAAGAACCTACAGATGGGGCTCAGTGTCTGTGGCTCAAGTAGCTAAGGCGCCAGCCAAATACACTTAAGCTGGTGGGTTCAAATCCAGCCCAGGCCTGCCAAACAACAATGATGGCTGCAACCAAAAACTAGCCAGGTGATATGGCGGGTGCTTGTAATCCCAGCTACTTGGGTGGCAGAGGCAAGAGAATCCCTTGAGCCCAGGAGTTGAGGGTTGCTGTGAACTGTGGTGCCACGGCACTCTACCTAGAGGGGGGCAGCTTGAGGCTCTGTCTCAAAAGGAAAGAAAGAAACTACAGTTAGGACTCAATATATCTGATAGAAATTCAGGTTTATTGCTATGAAATAATTTAATTCAGAGATGAACCTATACACTGACGGATAAAAAAGAATGATGGTTCACACTGAATGTTTCTATTAAATATCTGGCTTGTAGCAAAACATATGGGAAGTAAAGTTGAAGGAACCAATTTAGAATTTATATTTCTTAAGGTTTTTTTTTTGTTTTTTTTGTTTGTTTGTTTGTTTTGTTTTGAGACAGAGCCTCAAGCTATCCCCCTGAGTACCGTGGCATCAAAGCTCACAGCAACCTCCAACTCCTGGGCTCAAGTGAGTCTCCTGCCTCAGCCTCCCAAGTAGCTGGGACCGCAGGCGCCTGCCACAACACCCAGCTATTTTTTGGTTGCAGCCGTCATTGTTTTGGCGGCCCAGACTGGATTCGAACCCACCACCTTAGGTGTATGCGGCTGGCGCCTTAGCCACTTGAACCACAGGCGCCAAGCCATTTCTTAATTATATTAAAATAAATGGAAATGCTGTCAAGCTCAGGATTTTGATGCTGTCATTTGAAAGAGGAATATTCCTGATTAAAGATGTTTTATTAATATGGATTTGACGGGCGACACCTATGACTCATTGAGTAGGGCGCCAACCCCATATACTGAGGGTGAGGGGTTTGAACCCAGCCCTGGCCAAACTGCAGCAAAAACATAGCCAGGCATTGTGGCAGGTGCCTGTACTCCCAGCTACTCAGGAGGTTGAGGCAAGAGAATCACCTAAGCCCAAGAGATGGAGGTTTCTGTTAGCTGGATGCCACAATACTCTACTGAGGGCAACAAAATGAGATTCTTATCTCTTAAAAAAAGGCGGGGGTGGGGGGGACTGAAAAAGAGGAAGGTCAAACATTAGAAGGGAGAAGTGAACTGAAGATTATGTTCCCTCACAGTGTGCTGGACACTATAGTATTTATGTACATCATTAAGCTTGTGCTTTTTGTTGGGAAAGAAAATGTTAACTGTCCTTTGAAATTGGTCATATGCTCATTACTTGATTTTGTCTTTGGGTCCTAGATTATGCAGGCAAATCTGCATAAACAACTCAGGTTTGTTTCATTTACACTATAATGTCCTTTAGCCCTAATACATGTTTGCTTTCTTTGAAGATCACTCTTTTTTTTTTTTTTTTTTTTTTTGAGATGGAGCCTCAAACTGTCCACCTGGGTAGAGTGCCATGGCATCACAGCTCATAGCAACCTCCAACTCCTGGGCTCAAGCGAGTCTCCTGCCTCTGCCTCCCAAGTTGCTGGGACTAAAGGTGCCTGCCACAACGCCCGGCCATTTTTTGGTTGCAGCCATCATGGTTGTTTGGCAGGCCCGGGCTAGGGATTCGAACCCGCCACCTTAGGTGTATGTGGCTGGCGCCTTAGCCGATTGAGCCACAGGCGCTGACCCAAGAAAGTGGTTGACAGACTTGCTTAAGCTTAACCCAGGAGTTGGAGGTTGCTGTGAGCTGTGATGCTACAGCACTCTACCCAAGGAAACAGCTTGAGGCTCTGTCTCCAAAAATAAAAGGCGTGTTATAGCAGGTACCTGTAGTCCTACCTACTCCAGAGGCTGAGGCAAGAGGATTGTTTGAGGTTGCTGTGAGATACGATGCCATGGCTATCTACCAAGGGCAATATTAGTGAAACTGTCTCAAAAATAAAATTAGGTAAGGAAATACTTAAGGAATGATGACCACCTCACCTCTAAAAATAGCTGGGCATTGTGGCAGGCGCCTGTAGTCCCAGCTACTCCAGAGGCTAAGGTAAAAGAATCACTTAAGCCCAAAAATTTGAGATTGCTGTGAGCTGTGACTCCATGGCCTCTAGAGAGGAAACAAAGACTGTCTAAGAAAAAAAAAAAAAACCTCAGCTCAACACCAGCCATATATACCTAGGGTGGCGGGTTCAAATCCATGATGGCTGCAACCAAAAAATAGCCAGGCATTGTGGCGGGTGCCTGTGGTCCCAGCCACTTGGGAGGTGGAGGCAGGAGACTCGCTTCCCAGGAGTTGGAGGTTGCTGTGAGCTGTGGTGCCACGGCACCCTATCCAGGGGTCCGGACAGCTTGAGGCTCTGTCTCAAAAAAAGAAAAGAAAAAAAACTTACCAGTTCTCAGTTGTTTGATTTTTAGAATACGAGAAGAATGGGTGTCTTTGTGAAAGCACAGTTATTTACTTTAGTACATGTAATCACTGGTGTTAGAAACATAAATATTTGTCATATTTGCATTGATACAGACGAGGAGAAGACCTTTGCATGTGTATGGACATACAGCTGGTTGAAGCATTGTGTGGCTTCCAAAAGCCAATATCTACTCTTGACAATCGAACCATAGTCATCACCTCTCATCCAGGTATGGTAACTAGATGAGTTTGTCTTTAGTGTTTTCTTTATCTCCTGATAATTACATAGTATAGGCACTGAAAGGAAAACAAGATGTTTTCTTTCTTGATTATATGCCCTTCAGACTGAGGTGAAGTCATAGGTCCTGGCTCTTTTTTTGGCAGCCCCTGGAAAACCCCCATATATGAGAGAAGGTGGTGGACCTGTTTCACCACACAGATTTACTCCTATCAGTGAGCTAGGATACTCCTTTGTTCTTTAATTTTTCTGCCTTGTAAAAATGTAAAGTAATAGGAATTGCTTGGCTTTTTTGTTTCTAGGTCAGATTGTCAAGCATGGAGATATCAAGTGTGTGCTAAATGAAGGCATGCCAATTTATCGTAGACCGTATGAAAAGGGTCGCCTAATCATCGAATTTAAGGTAAGTTGTAAAGTACTTAAGAATATTTGAGAATTGGCTGTATGTGGTAGCTCACACCTATAATTCTAGCATTTTGGGAAACCAGGCTGAGAGGGGATTACTGTGGCCATCTGGGCAACATAGTGAGACTTTTTTTTTTTTTTAAGAGATAGTCTTACTTTGTCACCCTCAGTAGAGTGTTATGGTGTCACAGCTCACAGCAACCTCCAGCTCTTGGGCTTAGGCAATTCTCTTGCCTCAGCCTCCCAAGTAGCTAGGATTACAGGTGACCACCATAATGCCTGACTACTTTTTTGTTGCAGTTTGGCCAGGGCCGGGTTTGAACACGCAACCCTCGGTATATGGGGCTGGCACCCTACTCATTGAGCCACAGGCGCCGCCTGCGAGACCTTGTTTCTATAATATTTTTTCTTTTAGACAATGTCTTTGTCACCCTCAGTAGAGTGCAGTGGCATCATAGCTCACAGCAATCTCAAACTCTGACTCAAGGGCTCAAGCAATCCTTTTGCCTAAGTCTCCCTGGTAGCTGGGACTACAGCAACTGCCATAATGCCTGACTATTTTTAAAGGTGGGATCTCTCTCTTGCTTAGACTAATACTGAACTCCTGAGCTCAAGCAGTTCACTGACTTCAGCTTCACAAATAGGTGGGATTACAGACATGAGCCACCATGCCCTACCAAAAAAAAATTGTAAGCAAATTTAGCCAGGTTTGGTAGTGAGAATTTATAGTCTCAGCTGTTACAGAGGCTGAGAATAGAGGAGGATCACATAAGCCCTGGGCAACAGGGCCTGAGATATTCTATCAAAAAAAAAAACAAAAACAAAAACTGAGGGCTTTGTGCCCATAGCACAGTGGTTACCATGTCAGCCACATACACCAAGGCCAGTGAGTTCAAACCTGGCGTGGGCCTGCTAAACAACAGTGGCAACTGCAACAAAAAAATAGCTGAGTGTTGTGGTGGGTGCCTGTAATCCCAGCTACTTGGGAGGCTGAGGCAAGAGAATTGCTTGAGTCTAAGAGTTTGAGGTTGCTGTGAGCTATGATGCCCCAATACTCTACCCAGGGCAACAGCTTAAGAGTCTGTCTCAGAAAAAAAAAAACTGAGCATAATTAACTTTCAAAAATCAGATAAAGAATACATGGCTCAGCACCTGTGGCTCAATCAGCTAAGCTGCCAGCCACGTACACCTAAGGTGGCGGGTTCGAATCCCCAGCCCAGGCCCGCCAAACAACAATGATGGCTGCAACCAAAAAAATGGCTGGGCGTTGTGGCGGGCACCTGTGGTCCCAGCTACTTGGGAGGCTGAGGCAGGAGACTTGCTTGAGCCCAGGAGTTGGAGGTTGCTATGAGCTGTGATGCCATGGCACTCTACCCAGGTGGATAGCTTGAGGCTCCGTCAAAAAAAAAAAAAAAAAAAAGAATACGTTTTTTGAATGCATGTTCTTTTTTTTTTTTTCTTTTATTGAGACAGTGTCTCACTTTGTTGCCCTTGGTAAAGTGCCTGGGGCATCACAGCTTACAGCAACTTCCAGCTCTTGGGCTTAGGCAATTTCTCTTGCCTCAGCCTCCCGAATAGCTGGGACCACAGGCATCCACCACAATGCCTGGCTATTTTTTGTTGCAGTTTGGCTGGGACCGGGTTTAAACCCGCCACCCTTGGTTTATGGGGCTAGCACCTTACACACTGAGCCACAGACACTGCCCTTCTCCGCGCCCCCCAGAGTCTCGCTTTATCACCCTCAGTAGAGTGCTGTGATATAAGCTCATAGTAACCTCCACCTCCTAGGCTTAGGCAATTCTCTTGCTTAGCCTCCCAAGTAGCTGGGACTACAGGCACCCGCCCCAATGCCTGGCTACTTTTTTGTTGCAGTTTGGCCAGGGCTGGGTTTGAACCCACCACCCTCCGTAAATGGGGCCAGCGCCCTACCCACTGAGCCACAGGGCTGCCCTCATGCTTCCTTTTATCCAGGAAGAAATACATCAGTCTCCTACAGGGTGGCAGTAAAGCAAATACAGATTGAAGGGCAATTTTAATTTTTTTTTTGAGACAGAGTTTCACTATGTCACCTTCAGTAGAGTGCTCCAGTGTCACAGCTCACAACAACCTCCTAACTCTTGGGCTCAAGCCATTCTATTGCCTCAGCCTCCCAAGTAGCTGGGACAACAGGCGCCCCCTGGCTATTTTTCAGAGTCAAGGTCTCCCTCTGGCTCAGGCTGATCTCAAACCTGTGAGCTCAGGCCATGTACCCTCCTCAGCTACAATCTCTGGCCTGGGACTACCTTTTAAAAAAAAAAAAAAAAATACCTGATGTGTTATAATCCTTAAACTTTTAGTTCAATGTGCTAGGCACTTTAATGCCTTTTGGAACATTTTTCTCTAAGAATGACAGATTTGCCAAAAGATTATGTGGGGTTTTTAGGGGAAATGAGTCCAGGATTTTTTTATGTAAGGGGCTAATGAAGTCAGACTGAACTTAAAGTAGAAATTTCTTCTTCTAGGTAAACTTTCCTGAAAATGGCTTTCTTTCTCCTGATAAACTCTCATTGCTGGAAAAACTTCTACCAGAGAGGAAGGAAGTAGAAGAGACTGATGAAATGGATCAAGTAGAACTGGTGGACTTTGATCCAAATCAGGAAAGACGGCGCCATTATAATGGAGAAGCATATGAGGATGATGAACATCATCCCAGAGGTGGTGTGCAGTGTCAAACCTCTTAATGGGGCCAGTGAATGACACTCATGCTGGCATTTTATGTGCAGTAATGAATGAGTGAGGGACTGTAATCATAATATGCTCACTACTTGCTATTGTTTCTGTTGTAATATTCAACTATAGTAGTGTTTTAAAGGTTAAATGAAGAATAAATGCAAATATAAAAGCTGACTTTGCCCTGTATGTATGACTTCGGTGTGCAAGATGAAATTTAATACCTGTTAAAAACTACTTTCAAAAAGAATTCCCCTAGCATTTGTTAGGCCAAACCTT
>CAUYQV010090144.1:0-13198 GCA_963574575.1 Galagoides demidoff
GTAGTATTCAAGTAAGAGCATTTGACTTAGGTAGGTATCTAAAATTGACTTGCAAGTCACTTGTTTTTAAGTCTGAACTATGTGTTAAACAGTTATTATGAGCTAGATACAATTCTATAAACTTTTTTTTTTAGTTGCCCAGACTAGAGTGCTGTGGTATCAGCCTAGCTCACAGCAACCCCAAACTTCTGGGTTCAAGCAATCCTCCTGCTTCAGCTTGGACTATAGGTGCTGGCCATAACAGCTGGCTAGTTTCTCTATTTTTAGTAGAAACAGGATCTCACTCTTGCTCACGCTAGTCTTAAACTCCTGAGCTCCTGCTTCCTAGTGCTAGGATTACAGGCATGAGCCACCATGCCTGGCCATGGGATTATTCTTTTTACAACATAAAACAAATAATGGGAAAAGTCACTCAAGTTAAGGATGGACATTTCAGAGCTGCAGATACATCCTCTGTACACAGGCGAGTGTGGTAAAGTCTAGGAGGCCACCAGAGGTGGATGGATGGGGGGGTCTACACTTGGTCTCTCAAGAGAAGATACCCTGCAGCTGACTGACTGGACCCCTTCTTGGCCAAGGACATCCCTAAAACTGAGGTGCTGGCTATGGGAAAGAAGATTAGACAAGCCTTGCCATTCCCCACCCCCTCTTTAGAGATGTCCTCTGTGAGTCACTAACAGGCCTAAGGCCCTGCAAAACACATCTGCAGGTCCTCAATATACACAACAAACCACTTGGGTCTGGGCTTAAGCTGGTATTGAACTCATGAATTCATGTCATCTCCAATTAACAGACCCTAATCTTAAATAAGCATTCCTTTCATTTGACTCTTGGCCCATTAGACTGAGCCTAATTATTTCAGTCAATTGTCACCCAAAGAATCTTTAAACCCATCTATTACCCTAAAAGCTTCCCCCCCTCTAGATGTCCCACCTTTTCAGGACAAACCAATGTATGTCTTACACATATTGATTTATTCCCCTCACCTGTGATTCCTGTCTCCCTGAAATGTGTAAAACCAAACTGCCCCCACCACCACCACCACTGCGAGCGAGTCCACCTGCTCAAGGTTTCTTGGGTGTAACTCCTGGTCATGGTCCTCCAATTTGGCTCAGAATAAACCCGCTTAAATTATTTTACTGAGTATGGCTTCTTTTCCATTAACACTTGCTGCTACTTCCTTGTTAAATCCCACCCTGATAAGTTAATATAGTCTTCTCAACGCAGCTATTGATATTACCATGAGGTTCCTATCTTTTGACTCAGAGACCAGCATCTCAGAGAAATCACGCCATATTAGATTACAACACTGTCTTCATACTCAAAGGGAATATTTCAATAACACTATTACTTATGCTTTATCAGAATTTATAAAAACAACAAACACGCCTGGAGAGACATCTTATAGTACACTGATGAGTGCAAAACTTAAAGAAAAAATGCCTCCCGATGGTGCCAACTCAGTTTGGCTACATAAAGCCAGCAGCCCACATGCCTTTCAGCTTCCCATGGAATTTAGCTCATGCAAATAAAGCAAACAAAGAACCTGGCTCCACCATGAACATTACATCACACTTCCTTATTAGGAAAACTTCAAGCCTGAAATTTCACCCTAAATAACCACAGTTTTAATTCTGTGTGAGTCAGCAGTGACGTGTGAGGCTCACAGGCTCATTTCAGTGTCAGGCTTTCCTTCACAGTGACACTGAGAAAGCTTTATTTTAAAAGATCACAAACTGTAATTTACAGCATTTAAGACAGACCTATGTTAATTACCTGTCTTGCTGAACTTAGAAAATTCCAACATAATCCTGAATATACTGTAAATTTAATTTAAATAATCTTAACAATATTTTCACTGTTTAGAGTCCTTTTTCCATCGATGTCAGGGGAAATGGGAGGTGGGGAGGACAGTGAAGCAAAGAAAATGTGAACACCGGTGTGGATCTCTTTACTGTGGGTCAAACTGTGGTCCTGCCAGCACCTGGGCTGCCTCCCTCCAACCTGGGGACTGTCCTCTGGTCCACTGTCAGTGTGGAAGTAGAGAAAAAAACACATCTGTCAAAAATGAGCTTTAGTGGAAAAAATTCAGCTGGCACTTTTCTCTCTGTCGTCTTTTTTTAAAAATAACACTCTTATATAAGTTCTTTACTATATATAGTGGAGAGCAGGCAGCTGTGACTTGATCTGTGCAGCTGCGGTCAAATGGGGACCACTTCCTGCCATCTCATGTCCAGGGCAGCTCGTCCCCATGAGCCCCGGAGACCCCTACACCCTGCCGTGCTGCCTCTTCTTGCCTTTGTAGCCTCTCACCTACAAAGTCAACCAGCCCTGTTTCTGACCCAACTCATTGAGGAGGCCTGTGGAACCTCAGGGAACATCTGGGAGATATTTTTTTGGCTTAGTCAATACTGTATATTCACTCCATGTGTATCCAAGATTTACATGAGAGCCAAAATTCTAACATTTCAGTCTGAGGATCCTGGACCATCCAACCATTCCTGCCTAGCCGGTCCAAGTGAGATAACCGTGTGTTTGTCTATTGTTTCTCTCACATCAAACACAAATATTCTAAATACAGTATATGTAGGTTTTCCTGATATGAGGTCAGACAATTAAGTTCATGAACTCATTCTAGAAAAAGTGCAATTATGCAGTTCACTGCTGAGTATCACTACAGTTGCCTTCAAAGCACTCCCCTGGCCATGTGGTGACTGCAAGGACATTATTATTTAGTCTCCACATCACTTACATGCTTATCATAATTTTCTTTTAAACTATTGGCATTGTTTTTGACAGATCACTTACTAAAGTGCTAAAATGTAAGTCTTTCAATTGAAACAGATTTGAAATGAATGCAAAAAACCCGTAAGAGAACAGATAGTTGCCTAATTAATTTACCAAATGGTTTTTATCCTGCCTCTATCTCCCTTTTCACGTATTTGGGTCACTTCTAATTTATGTGCATATGGGGCAGAGACATATTCTAGAGATGGAGAAAGTACAAGTAAGCCTGGCCATGGGTCCACAGCCTCTCAAGCAGATAGTCCATGCCAGGGAGGCCCACAGGCTAGAGACAGACAGCGGGAGGAAGAGAGGGAACAAACTGACGCACAAGGACAGAGGCCATAGGAAACACGGCTGATGCCGCCAGCCAGGCAGACGAGCACCTCCCAGTGATGCGGGGCCACACTTGTTCATTCAGAGAACTTCTTGCCTGCTACGTCTGCCAGGCACTGAAGGGAGGGATGCTAAGCAGCAGTAAAAGGCACATATCTTGTGTAACTTTTGTCTACTTCAGAGCTAAACCTAGGAGGGAAAATTAGAAGTGGCAGACTTACAAATTACAGCATCATAAATTGTACAGGAGACAAAAGGAGACTGACTTTCCCAATAGCAGATTGGATTTTTTTTTCCTTAGGCTTTTCAAATAGGTTTGCAGTATGAAGAATGTTTTAGAGGACTTTTATAAGGGATGTTAGCAGTGTAGGCCCAGACATAAGCTATGAAAAACAAACCAGGCTCTATTAAGGGAAATGTTTGCCTCTTATCTTTTGAATTCTTGGTGGTGACTGGGGGCTGGGGAGAGAGCCAGGTCAGAGAATATGGAGGCAGGAGAACACCCCCACCTCAGAGCAGAAGGGAGCCCCCCATTTCTTTTGGTATTGATAAAACAGGAACATTAAGTGTGGTTTTGTACTGAACTTTCTCAAGGACTCAGAAACTAGTAAAGAATTCAGTTCAGGCTTTAAAGAAGAGGACCTTAACTTCTCTCCAGATTTGTCAATGAATACAGTACAGGAATAGTCACATGGCAAAATACACACCATCTCTTCCTTTCTCCTCTTTCTCCAAGAGAAAGTCTGCCAGAGCACTACAAGGGGCACACTGTAAATGCAGCCTTCTTCTCCTGCTGGAGTTATCACATAAATGAAGAAAATCTGGATCTGGCTTCCCTGAAAAGCAAATACCACAACATCCCCACACTATATGAAAAAGTGGTGGTGTGTGGTGGCCATGGGGTAGCTCATCTCTTGATGCTGTCAGGGGCTGAGGAAAGTCAAAGATAGACATTAGGGCTGCAGTCACCTGGTGCCCGAATATGCTCAAGCAGGTGCAGTTGCACCAGGGCTTATCTGCTTTCTGGGAAGTAGCTTTCAAAGAAGGACTAAATGGTCTGTATCTCTCACAAGTCTATTCCTCTCACAGTCTGCAGGAGGAGCTTCAAAACAACCCCCCCCCCCCGCCCCCCATCTGTGTTGGCTGTAATTAGTGCTCGCTTGTTGAATTTGAGGGAAAGTTCACTTGTATCTGCAGCGAAATCAGAAATTAATGACACTACAAAACTGTAGAGAATGGGCATCTTAAAATTAATGTTTCTTTCCTGAAATACGAGCTCCACCACCATGAACCAGGTTGACAAGTCACCTGTAAAGAGCAAGCCTCAAAATTCTACAGGACTACATCTGTGCCACAACTACTCTCCCTCATGTAGCAGGCATTCACTGCAGACTCACTCTTAGGAGGACATGTGGAAAAATGCTTCCATTAAAAAATAACCACACATTTCCACAGGCAAAACAATGTCCGAATGTACAGTTCTCCCTTTCTCTTTTTTTTTTTTTTGAGACAGAGCCTCAAGCTGTCCCCCTGGGTAGAATGCCGTGGCATCACAGCTCACAGCAACCTCCAACTCCTGGGCTCAAGAGAGTCTCTTGCCTCAGCCTTCGGAGTAGCTGGGACCACAGGTGCCTGCCACAACGCCCGGCTATTTTTTGCTGCAGTTTGGCAGGGGCCGGATTTGAACCTGCCACTCTAGGTATATGGGGCTGGTGCCCTACTGAGCCATAGGCTCTGCCCTGACCATCAACTTAAGTGTCTTAAGCAAACACTCCATGAGAGTGAAAAGAGCCTGTGGATGGCAACAGGACCAAACAAGATGTCTTCCAAGCTCTCCTCCAAAAGTGGAGACTGTGAAGCCCACAGGGCCTAGTGCTGCCTCTTTATTTGAAGAGAAGCAAACAGACCCAAAGGCAGGGTAGGCTGTCTGGAAAGAGCCACAGAGGACAGACTCGGGATACAGCCATTTCCTCTGAGAGCTCCTAAAAATGAAAGGAGGAAGCACAAAGCAAGAGGCCTGCAAGTTACTAACACAGCTGTACACCTGACTGCATCATCGACCCAGGACAGCTACCCCAATAGGCAGGTTTCTGGGTGGCAAAGGAAAGCACCAGCTTTGCCAGAAGATGACCAATGTGTTTACTCAGATCCTGTGGTTTCAAAATGCTTTAACTTTAATAAGATTGCAGAGAGACAGAATGTCATGAATATTTTCCTCATTGGTAATTTTAGTTGGATGCCTGCAGCCAATAAAAGTGAATTTTTTTTTAATCTTAATGAATGTGGCAGAAAGGACGCTGAATCTGAAACCAGACCTAAATGCATAGTGAATAAATGATGAGCACACTACCTCAGAGTCAGAAGAAAGCCATACATGAGAGAAATTATGCCCCAGACTCACAGCAGAGATAACTGTGCAAGCAGAATTTGTTTCAAGATACTGGGTCTTATTCTTTGCTAATTCTCCAAATAACTGAATTTAACAATGTAGCTGTATTACATTGCTACATTGTGCAAATGCTACATAATTATTGTTTGTTTAGAGCATCATAATCCAACCCAGGATGATGTGGCCATTCACTATCAGTGTAACTCTGAAGTATATCACAGTCACAGATTTCAGTGTGGTACTACGGTAAAATCGAACAACTAGAGCCACAGGACACCGAGCAAACACACCCGACTTCAAGGCGCATGTCCTTTCTTTTCATTTTCTGATCTGTATTTGGCTTGGCAAGTGACAAACTGAAAATGACAGGGTCATTAAATAAACACACAGGAAAAATGAGCCCTAAGCAAACTTGTAGAAGCCACACTGAGCTTGCCAGGGAGCTACAGACATGACAATGACACAGAAGGATCAGACTTCAGACTGAGCAACCAGACAAGCGTGAGCATGGTGATAGCCACCCCACACTGAGTGTCCACTCAACACCACCACTTCATGTTCCACTCAGCTGCTGGCCAGGGGCAGGTAGCCAAGGTACAGAATGTGGCACGGTGGGGTGTCCTCAGGAGCCCACCACACTCTGCCATTCAGGTGACTTTCCCAAGTAAACTGTTCAAGTTTTTATGTAGCACGTAACATTTACACTTAAAAAATTTTGTTTCTCCTGAATTTGTAATCAGTGTTCCCAAACTGACTTTCTCAGATCAAAACATTCTACAGCAGTCCTCAGCACCATTTTCCAGTGGCAGTGTCGCCCCATAACCTCAGAAGATGCTACATGTGCTCAAAAGAAAAAAACAGTCAGACTCCGGAAGTCCAAGTCCTATAAAAAGTGCAACTGGGGAATCTTTAATTTTTAAGAATCTGAAGTGTGAAAGTGAGATCCTCTACCTAATCCACTCCCCTATGGGGAAACAGCAAATATCCTGGTATTTTAAACAAATCGGAAGTCTCCCCTCACCATCACTGCACCGCACATACCTCAACCCTGATATGTTTGTGATGGGTCAAAACGCAGGCTTTAAAAAAAACCTCTAAGTATAAAATAATTCCAAAAATGTTTTCTAAGTGACTTGTCAGGCTACATTACTCATTTGTATCCTAAGCCAAAGAAGCTGACCCTAGTGAAGGTCTGGCACTGTTACACATCTGGTGGTGTCACTGAGCACCTACCACTTTATTGGACAGATCTGGAAAAGCAAAAGACGAACCCATTTGTTTTTGTTTTTTTTTTAAACAAAGTCTCACTTTGTCACCCTAGGTAGAGTGCCATGCACCATAATTCACAGCAACCTCAAACTCCTGGGTTTAAGCAATTTTCTTATCTCAGCCTCCCAAGTAGCTAGGACTACAGGTACCTGCCACATCACCTGGCTATTTCTAGAGACAGGGTCTCGCTCTGGCTCAGGCTGGTCTCAAACCCATAAGCTCAGGCAATCCACCCACCTCGACCTCCCAAAGTGCTAGGATTACAGGCGTGAGATACCTCGCCCAGCCCGGAGGAACCAGTATTAAACAGTGATTTCCTTATGTTTGCAAACTGACAACTCCTGCTGATTATGTATGAAAAAGGGCCAAGGAGTCATCATGGACTTGGAAAGTTGCCATCTCATCATTTGTTTTTTTCCCTTCAAAAAGATTTGCAAATTCTTTTTTTTTGAGACAGAGCCTCAAGCTATCCCCCCCTGGGTAGAGTGTCATGGCGTCACAGCTCATAGCAACCTCCAACTCCTGGGCTCAAGCGAGTCTCCTGCCTCGGCCTCCCAAGTAGCTGGGACCACAGGTGCCCGCCACAACGCCCGGCCATTTTTTGGTTGCAGCCATCATTGTTGTTTGGCCGGTCCGGGCTGGGGATTTGAACCTGCCACCTTAGGTGTACGTGGCTGGCGCCTTAGCCGATTAAGCCACAGGCACCGAGCCCATTTGTCCACTTTTAAAGATCAGGTCTTGCTCAGGCTGGTCTGGAACTTCTGAAATCAAGCAATCCACCCACCCTTCCAAAGTGAGGATTACAGGTATGAGCCTCTGCGCCCAGCCCAATTATCAGAATGTTTCGGTTCATCCATGTGGTAGCAGGTCAGTATTTCATTCCTTTTTTTTTTTTTTTTCCTGAAGTTTTTGTCCGGGCCTGGGTTTGAACCCACCACCTCCAGCATATGGGGCTAGCACCCTACTCCTTTGAGCCACAGGCACCACCCTTTCATTCCTTTTGATGGCCAAATGCTATTCCATTGCATGGATTTACCACACTCAGCTTGAACATTCATCATTTGGTGGATATTTGGGTTGTTTCTAATTTTTGGCTATTAAAGATTATGCCACTATAAACATTGTGTGCAGGTTTTTGCGTGGATGAATGGTTTTAATTCTTTCAGGTATAACATAAACCTAGGAGTAGAAATATTGAGTCACATGGTAATTTAACATTTTGAGAACCTGCCAAACAATTTACCAAATAAGCTGCATCATTTTACAGTCCAACGCACAATGTCCAAAGCATTCTAATTTGAGGTAAGGTTTTACCTATAGCAGCTTATTTAGGAAGTGATTCCAGGAAACACAAGTAGGGAAATAGGAGAGGAAGAAAGGGAAGGGAAGGAAGCCAAGGAAGGATCATTATCGGGCAAATTAGTACCGAATGTAATGGAAACTCAAGGCTAGTGAGTACCTCTGGGAGTCAGTAAAGAGCTTGCCTTTCAGAGTTATCCCACCTGAGGAAGCGGAGGTGTGTCTGCACCAACTCCTAATAGCCACTGATTGAAGGCTCCTGGGCTCCTGTGTTAATTTCCTGTCAATTCCTTTTCCACTGAAGCAAAGGCAAGCAAAGCAGGCCCAGCAGGAGAAAGCCATCTGGCTATGGAAGGCAAATGCTTGCAGAAGGAGTTAAGCCTACTGTGCTCTGTGGCTGGGGCAGAGGAGGGGAGCCAGCTCCAACAGCACCTGCTACAAAGCTCCTGCCCTCAGGGAACTTACATTCTAACCAGCTGTAAACAAACATTTACCAGATAGGTAGCACCATCAGGGGGAAAAGCAGGGCAGGGGACGTAGAGGACTGTAGGCTGCTGCATTAGCTCAGGAGGTCAGGGCAGGCATCTCTGAGGAGATGCGATTCCAGCTGAGCCCTAAATGAAATGAGGACAGGCTGTCTGAAGCCAGTTGCACATCTGTGTTAAAATCTGGGCTATGGGGCAGTGTCTGTGGCTCGGTGAGTAGGGCGCCAGCCCCATATAATGAGGGTGGCAGGTTTGAACCTGGCCCCAGCCAAACTGCAACAAAAAAATAGCTGGGCATTGTGGCTGGTGCCTGTAGTCCCAACTACTCAGGAGGCTGAGGCAAGAGAATGGCCTAAGCCCAAGAGCTGGAGGTTGCTGTGAGCTGTGACACTACAGCACTCTACTGAGGTCGACAAAGTGACACTCTGTCTCTTAAAAAAAAAAAAAATCTGGGCTATGGGAACAGTAAGTGCTAAGGAACTGAGTGGAGAATAATCTTGGTGGGTTGGAGTAACTGCAAGAGGTCCAAGTGGCTTCTGCAGAGTGACGAGGTGGAGGACCCTAGGAAATGAGATCAGAGATGCAGCCAGGGGCCTTGTCAAGTTCAGCCAAGTGGGGAAATAGTTTGAATTTTGTTCTAAAGGTAACAGATGCCACTGGGTTGATGAGAGCTGGGGACTTTCCAATCTGGTTTCCGCTTTTGTTTGTTGCTATTGAAATCACTGAATCTCGGAAATACTGGAACTTCCCTGCTCCAGCCTTCGGTGAACCCAGTAGGCTCCCAGAAGGTGCTAACACTGACGGTCCCCCACATTTATTCATTCCACTTATTGTGTTCTAGGCACTATTCTAGGCGCGGGCTATGCAGCAGTAAACACATCTGACATAAGCTCCTCACGGAGTATCCAAACAGGATGAGACAAATAAACAACCTAATTATGTACTATAGGTTATAAACATAGAGCCCATATTAGAAAACGATCAAGGCGTTAGACAAAAATGAAGTAGACACAGGAGACAAAGAGTGCTGGGGGCTGCTCTGAAGTTTCAAACAGAGGGGTGAGCAAGGGCTTCCTCAAGGGGTTGACAACACTGAGCCAGCCCTTCTCAGCCTGGCTGGCTCCTGGGAAGCCCCCTCTCCACTGTATTTCCTCTCTGACAGGGACTCCAGGGAAAGAGGGTCATCTGAGAAAGAAGAGAGCAAGAGCCCCAGAGTGAGGACAGACGGGGTGCGCTCATCAGCAGGTGCATGCACAGAGCCTGGGAGGGGGGAGGGGCTGGGTGGGGGAGGGGAGGAAGCAGGGTGGGTCTGCCAAGCCACAGGGGAATATTGATGAGTTTTCTGGCCAGAAGTGACGGGGGTTGGTGGAGATGGTGTAATGAAGACAGATGATCCCAGGCCAGCTCTGCTCATCTCCTGCAGGAGGAGAAGAGTCACAACCTGGGCCAGGGTGGGGAGGTGGGCCTGCCAAGTGCCTGGCTGCGCCCGCTCTTCTGGCATCTGGGCAGTCCTGCTACCCAGGCTGAACCTCCTCCCTCCTCTCAACGTAGTAGTCTGCTCTCTTCTCTCCTCCCTGCCATGCTTTCCCCCTTCCCATTTCTCTCTCTTCTCCATTTCTCTCCTTTGCCTGGCTCACCAAAGCTCCTATTCTCGTTTTTCTCTTTTTCTGCCTGCTCCTATCCTCCCCCACTAGCTTCCAGACTCTCACCTCCAGGGCAACACCCAGCCTTTTCTCTGGGCATTTCCTGCCCCCCTGCCAATTCATCAGCAGCTACCCCCAGCAGCTACCCCTTCACCCCACAATTCTATCCACAATTTATTGAGTCTTTACTCCTCATTGTGCCCAATTCCAGGGAGGAAAGGACATGGAATTCTTCATTTCCTCTGATTTTTTTTTCTTTCTTCCTTTTCTTCCTTCTTTCCTTTGTTTCCTTCCTTTTCTTTCTCCCTTCCCTTCCCTTCCCTTTCTTTCCTTTTCTCTTTCCTCCTTCCTCTCCTCTCTCCTCCCTTCCTGATATATATATGTGTGTGTGTGTGTGTAAAATACACATAACCTAAAATTTACCATTAGTGACACTTAGTACATTCACAGTGTTCTGTGTTACCACCAGAGCATTTCATCATCCTCAAAGGAGACTCATACCCATTAACAGTCACTCCCATCCCTCTTCCTCTCTGGCCCTGGTAACCACTGATCTGCTTTCTGTACCCGTGGACTTGCCTATTCTGGACATTTCACATGATACACGTGGCTTTTTATATCCAACTTCTTATACTTAGCAGAATGTTGTCAAGGTTCCTCCACATTGTACCATGTGTCAGCACTTCGTTCCTCTTTCCAGCTGAATAATATTCTGTTGTAGTGTTATACTATGTTTTGTTTATCAATTCATTTATCAATTGGCCCGGGGTGGTGGTTCACACCTATAATCCCAGTACTCTGGGAGGCTGACGCAGGTGGATCACTGAGCTCACATTGAAGACCAGCCTGAACAAGAGCAAGACCCCATCTCCACTAAAAAATAAAAATCTAGCCAGGTGTGGTGGTGAATGCCTGTAGTCCCAGCTACCTGGGAAGCTAAGGCAAGAGGATCACTTGAGCCCAAGAGTCTGAGGTTGCTTGTGAGCTGTGATGCCATGGCATTCTACACAGGGCAAGAGAGTAAGACTCTGTCTCAAAAATAAAAAAATTCATTCATCAGTTGATGGACATTTGTGTTCCTTGGGACACACCGAATATTAAAACAGAAGCTTTAGGTTGAGTTCTCTACCACTCCTACCTATGTGGACTTGAGCAGCATGTATGTCGTTCAGCCTTGGCACTTCTACCTATAAAGTTGAACTGTAAAATTCTACATTTCGAATGCTCTTTTAGAGCATAAGAAAAATGATCTACGGTCCTCTAGTTGCTAAACTAGAAATGGCCTCTCATCTCTCTTTTTTTGTACCTCCTTCCCATTTACTACTGAATTTGAGATCAATGTCCAATAAAAAGATTGTCCTGCCAAAGTCAGGGGGACTAATGTCTATTGTTGTGTCCTTCTTCATTTAGAACATTTTACCAATTTTAATGTGCATTCTTTTTCAAATCTCAGTATCTTTGAAATTAGTACATTACAACCAATAGTTATGTAGTAGTTGGCAAAGCTTTTTATTTTCTTGGGGACTTGTAAAAAATTGTGCTTATTGCAGTCAGTGGTTCAAGGTTAGAATAGAGTGCTAGATAGAGGTCAGAGTCTATCACCATGAACAATAAGAGAAATAAAAACTGACACCCTAATGAAGTATTTTTGATGGTGGGATTATGTAAGCTAACCCATACCCTGGTATGTGAACTCCCAGCTAAATGAGTTGGTAGAGATGGAAATATTGATTTACTTGAGCTGATATTATGTCAACATCATTTTAAAAACCATGCAGGCACACGTCGCTCGCCCAAGTGGTTCTAAAACACATGGCCACGGTGATAGTATGGCCAGAGCTGCAATAACAAAGGGTATGTTAACCGGCTTTGTGTACTGAAACACTTGATAGAAGAACCACCTCCCAGCCCTGTCCCCTCTAGCCCTCTGCAACACAGAAGTCACATACAAATACTGAATATTTTTGCCTTCATTAAAACACGCCAGATAGGCGGTACCCGTAGCCCAATGCATAGGGCGTCAGCCACATACACCCAAGCTGGTGGGTTCGAACCTGGCCTGGGCCAGATAAAACAACTGCACCACCAACAAAAATATATATATATAACTGGGCGTTGTGGTGGGCGCCTGTAGTCCCAGATGCTTGGGAGGCTGAGGCAGGAGAATCACTTAAGCTCAAGAGTTTGAGATTGCTGTGAGCTGTGACGCCACAGCACTCTACCCAGGGTGACAGCTTGAGACTCTGTCTCGAAAACAAACAAACAAACAAAACCCACACCAGATATTGTAATTATGAGCAGAGGGCTCCATCTGAAGGGTGGAGGGGGAAGTAGATGAGAGTCAGTTAGACAAGCAGAATTCATGAGCTTGGCTGATGGAGCGCCTCCATGAAGAACATATCTTAGTGGCTTGGGAAGGAAACCATACTCAAGTTGTTCTGGCCCTGCTCAAACCTTGTCTCCTCCTGGAGCCTTGACTGGCCCAGCCCGACCCTAATCCTCATGGCAGGCTGTCAGCCAGGACTTTACACTAACTGCTCCTGTGGGTGTCTTCTTTCTCCAGCTGGACTGGAAGCTATTTGAGGGCGGAGGCGTTTTGTGAACTCATGTAGTTTTCCCCTCGGTATATAGCAGGAATATGGAGAGGAGCCAGGAGTTAGGGCAGTGCTGCACAAAGCGTCCACGCAGATCACTGGCGTGAGCTATCACCTGCCACAGCTGGTTACAAATGCAGTTCCTAGGCATCCACTCAAGAGATTATGGCTCAGGCTCGGCGCCTGTGGCTCAATTGGCTAAGGCGCCAGCCACGTACACCTAAGGTGGCGGGTTCGAATCCCCAGCCCGGGCCCGCCAAACAACAATGATGGCTGCAACCAAAAAATGGCCGGATGTTGTGGCGGGCGCCTGTGGTCCCAGCTACTTGGGAGGCAGAGGCAGGAGACTGGCTTGAGCCCAGGAGTTGGAGGTTGCTATGAGCTGTGATGCCATGGCAC